>JAJKFI010000425.1:181140-216591 GCA_029204185.1 Lerista edwardsae
CTTTGCTGAGTCAGCTTTGGCATCCTTGGAAGCCTTTCCCTGCCTGAAATACACCTAAGTGGATTGGCTCACATGGGAACGGTGCTGGCTCATCCGTGATGCCAACTGAGACAGCTGCCTCAGGCCGCAGACTGACAGAGGGTCCCCACTTCCACCTGCCCTCCCCTCCCTCCATCCCCCTCCTTGCACCCCAGTGCTCCAGCAAACCCTTCCCTTCCCCTCCTCGTCAACTCTCTAAGAGGCCAAGAAAGACTTTGAGGAACGTATGGCCAGCAACATCAAGGGAAATCGTTAAAGCTCCTTCAAAAATGTTAGAAGCAGGAAACCTGTCAGAGAGACGGTTGGCCTGTGGACGGTGAGGGAGGGAGATAAAAGGGGAGAAAAAAGGGGAGATAAAAGGGGACTTGGAGGTGCAGAGAAACGAAATGAATTCTTTGCATCCGTCTTTAGGCAAAAGACCTTGGACAGATACCACTGCCTGAACAGCCCCTCCTAACTAAGAAATTCTAAGTCAGATAGAGGTGACCTGGTGGGCCACTGTGAGATACAGGAATGGACTAGATGGGCCTAGATGAGATACTGGACTAGATGGGCCTTTGGCCTGATCCAGCAGGGCTCTTCTTATGTTCTTATGAGATTTGTATATATCTTTCTTTTCAGTTGGGGTAGCAGAGGAAAATAGCAGCAGTACCCCCATGTTAAATCTCCTCAGGGAACCTCCCTCACCCAGGCTGACTGGATTTTGACAGGAGAAATATACAAGGCACAGGCTTGTTAAAACTTCAAAAGAAGAACTTAAGTTTTCTCATTTTTTCATTCTACCGCTTATAGGGCGGTCTTTGTTTAAGGCAGGAAAAGCGCTCTACATCTGTATTTCCAGTTTTATTCTACAAGTGGAATGTTTTGGGATTTAGCCTGATCACTGGTTCAACAACTGAAGTCTCCACATCTGATCCTTTTGCCAAAGTTTACTACCAAGGGAGTTCAGCCTTTTAAAAAACTGAGTGGACAGAGACCCCCCCCCTTTTTCTTTCTTTAGGTTAATGAAGAGCTTTTTGGTGAGTGGATCCTGGGGCCATCATCTGTTGGAGATTTTTCTTATATCTTTCTTTTCAATAGGGGTAGCAGAGTCAAATAGCAGCAGAACCCCCTTGTTCAATCTCCTCAGGGAACCTCCCTCACCCAGTCTGACTAAATTCTGACAGGAAAAATACACGAGGCAGAGGCTTGTTAAAAGTTTCAAAACAGGAGCTTGGAGTTTACTGATTGGTTCATTGTGACAACAAACTTTTAGCATCAGATGAACAGAGGTTCAGACTGAACTGACAACAAGCCCCTGAGCTTAAAATGGTGGAGGCCTCAGAAACCCTGATTTGTCCTGACAGATCTGTGACTGAGAGAGAGAGAGAGAGAGAGAAATAGGCCACGTCCCTCAGAGTCACAACACACTGGCTGAGTCCTCCCTGCAGTGGCCTACCTCAGTGGGCAGCTGATGGGGTTGTGTCATCTCCACCAACATTAATGGGTTCTGAGCTGTCTGTGACAGCTCAGGAGAGAGATCTCGGGGTGCTGGTGGACAATTCAATGAAGGTATCGACCCAGTGTGCGGCAGCAATTAAGAAGGCCAATTCCATGCTTGGGGTCATTAAAAAAGGGGTTGAGAATAAAACAGCCAATATTATCATGCCATTGTACAAATCGATGGTAAGGCCACACCTGGAATATTGTGTCCAGTTCTGGTCGCCGCATCTCAAAAAGGACATAGTGGAGTTGGAAAAGGTGCAGAAGAGAGCGACAAAAATGATTACGGGGCTGGGGCACCTCCCTTATGAAGAAAGACTGCAGCGTTTGGGGCTCTTCAGTCTAGAAAAAAGGCGCCTGAGGGGGGACATGATTGAGACATACAAAATTATGCATGGAAGGGATAAAGTCGATAGAGGGATGTTCTTTTCCCTCTCTCAAAACACCAGAACCAGGGGGCATCCACTAAAGCTGAGGGTTGGGAGAGTTAAAACAGATAAAAGGAAGTACTTTTTTACCCAGCGGGTGGTTAATCTGTGGAACTCTTTGCCACTGGAGGTGGTGATGGCATCTGGTCTTGATGCCTTTAAGAGGGGATTGGACAGATTTCTGGAGGAAAGGTCCATCGTGGGCTATAGGCAATGATGGATTGTGCAACCTCCTTACAAAGGTGGTGGGCTACTGGTACCGGGTGCAAGGGAGTGGCAACAGGATGCAAGCATCTTCTTGTTTCATGCCTCCCTGGGGCACCTGGTGGGCCGCTGTGAGATACAGGAAGCTGGACTAGATGGGCCTTTGGCCTGATCCAGCAGGGCTCTTCTTATGTTCTTATGTTCTTAGAATCCAGTCAGCCTGGGTGAGGGAGGTTCCCCGGGGATATTTAACATGGAAGTTCTGCTGCTGTGTGACTCTGCTACCCCAACTAAAAACGAAATATATGCATCTCCGACAACTAGGAGGCTCTCAGCTTGTCACCACCCTCCTCGGAGTCAGTCGGGCAAGACAAGAATTGTAAAGGTTCGAGCCCCAAACCATTTGAGGAGAACTGCTGGAGGAGGCCCCAGGGTATGGCCACAGCCTGGCCTGAGTAACAGTTTGGCCCAAGCAGCAGCAGCAGCACGAGGCTGCCAGCCCAAAGTGCTGAGTCACTCAGCAGGTGCAAGTTGATTACTGGCTGAGTGACTCCAGGTACAGGTGAAACAGGGTGTGGCTGATTGGCCTAGAGCAGCGATGGCGAACCTATGATGCGTGTCAAAGGTGATCCACCACAGCATTTGGGGTGACACACCAGCATTCACCAATACTTGACAAAAACTGTTAATTTAACTCATTTTTCATTTTTGTAATCATTTGTTGTTTCTTTATATAACACATATCACCATACACAATGGGACAGTATTTTTTGTTTAAATAAATGAATATCAAGAATTGTTTCACTTTTGTTTGGGAAGGGGGTTGACACACCAGCAGCCTCAGCCTAGCCCGAAAGGTGTCCTGATGTGTCCTGTCAGATCTGTGACAGAGTGAGAGAGAAAAATAGGCCACGTCCCTCAGAGTCACAACACACTGGCTGAGTCCTCCCTGCAGTGGTCTATCCCTGTGGGCAGCTGATGGGGTTGTGTCATCTCCACCAACTGTAACAAGCCTCTGCCTCATGTATTTTTCCTGTCAGAATCCAGTCAGCCTGGGTGACGGAGGTTCCCTGAGATTCAACACAAGCGTTCTGCTGCTGTCTGGTATCCCGAGTGCAAAAATAGGCATAGAATAACCTAACCCCAAGAGGGAGGCCTTGCTAAGGAGGCTCCCCCTCAGGATTCCACCACTCCGGCTGACTCCCGAATTCCAGGCTCTGGTCCTTCAAGAGGAGGCTCCCCTTCCGACCCTGAGAGTGGCTGGCCAGAGGTGTCTCAGGTCCCACTGCAGGAGCAAACTGGGACCCCGGGCTGTGGGGAAGAGGCAGGGCGAGGGCATGCCCTGGGGCTGGCTGGACCTCAGGGGCCTTGTCCTCCACTCTGGCCACCCCTCCTTTCCAATTCCTCCCTGGCCTTGGCTGGAGATGCCCTTCCTCATTTCACTGGTCTCTTTCACATGCTTTTCCTCTCACCAGATCTCCCTCCCTTCCCCACACCTTTTCCTGTGTCTCTCCCTGCCTTCCACCTCTTCTCTGCTAGCCCTCCTCCTCCAAGGGTACTCGAATGGCCGGTGTGAAGTGCTTGCCACGGTTGACTGATGGTGACAGGAAAGCCCCCTCCCAAAGGACTCTGGCCTTCAGTGGTCAACATCTGCTCTACTGTCAACAGGGAACTGCTGATGGCCACAGAATGTATGGCTAGCTGCACCATGCTCAGAAGATGTCATAACAGGATACAAGTAATTGATTAGACAAGGAAGTCTGAACCTCAGTAAAGGGGTTGAGGAACGCAACCCCTCAACCCCTTTATTGAGGTTGAGAATGCAACTGGAATGCAAGACGTGCAGTTCGACAGCTGGAACACAAGACGTGCAATTGGAACATTCTGATAGAAGTGCTGATGCCAGAATAGAGGTACGTGCAGTGCTATCCAAATGCTTTGCTCACTCTCCCCTTGATTGTACACCCTCCTCCCCTGAACAGAAAAGGTATAAAAACTGTCTGTATCTACAATTCTTTGCACTTCTCCCGTGAGAGGAGGGCCCTTTTGCCAAAGACCAATAAACGGAGTCCTGCCCTCATTCTGTCTGTTGAGGTCGCTCTGTCCGAACATCTGAAGCGCCTGCCTTGCGTGAACACAAGGACGTTCCAGAAGTGTCGTGCCAGAAGGACATCGGTTTTGATGGTGCTGTTTCCTGGGTTGGGCCGAATTGGGGAGAGAAGAATATGGGACCCCTGCTTGAGAAGGGGCTGGGGACACTTTCAGCTGTCAAAAGGCTTTCCTAAGAAGGGGCTTGGTTGGAAGAAGACCAGATTGGGAAGATGGAAATGTGGTAAAGAACTTGTTGACTCCACTTGTCATGTCATGAGTAGAGGAAGTCTACCATGGTTTTATTTTGGGCAGGAGGGTGATGTTGGTCAAAAGTCAAAATTGGTGAAAGCGGTGTTTTGTGTGTTTATTCAAAAAAATGCGTTTTAATCCCATTTCAAAGCATTTTTATAAATCTACTAGCTTTTTGGTACCTGGTGTTGCCCGGGTACCAAATATCATCGGGTCTGTCACCAATCAGCTTAGCAACCCCCAAAACTGTGGATTTGACAGTAATGTTGGTCATTTCTGACATTTTGTTTTGCACTCCTTCTTACCCCCCATGCCGAGGGGGGCCGAACAGGCGTCGGGAGGGTGGCTGAACCGGGACTCAAACGGCATTGGGAGCTTCGCCGCTCGTCCTGGCGACCCTGAATTCTACGCCGATTTCGGCCATTTTCGACCGTTTTCACACGGACCCCACTACGTTCCCCCACCCCTGGGGGGGTTAGGGGGGCCTTACCCCCACAGCATTTGTCACCAGGCTGCAAGGCATGTGCATGCTGAGTTTGGTGCGCGTCGCTCCAGGTGTTCCAGCAGGGCATGGCAGACATTTTGTCTCACACCCCTTCTTGCCCCCCATGGCGAGGGGGGGCCAAACCCAGACTCCATCGGCATTGGGAGTGTTGCTGCTCATCCTGGCGACCCCGGAAACTACAGATTCAATGCCAATTTTGGCCATTTTCGACTGTTTTCATGCGGTGCCCCCTGCGTACCCTCGCCCCCAGTGGCACAAGGGAGCCCTGACCCCTGCAGCGTTTGTCGCCAGGCTGCAAGGAATGCGCATGCTGAGTTGGGTGCGCGTCGCTCCAGGCGTTACGGAGCCTATGCGGAACATACGTATGTACACACACACACACACACACACACACACACACGTTCCTCTTTATATATATATAGATAGATGTAATATAGGTTCCAGGCTGCCAGGAGATTTTGCCATAGGCATGAACTTAAGTTTGGAGGCAGTTGGCCAACCAGCCTACAGTCACCCATTTCAAAATATAGCTTATCAATTGTCCCTAACAAGTCTTGGTGTGAACACTGGACGTAATGCTGTCAGACCCAAAGGAAAGATCAAAACATAGCAATTGCAAGAAGTGTTTAAAACACTGAGAATACACCTACTTACTCCAGGGGAAAAAAGATCACAAATTAGCACCTTTGATGAACTGGTGAAAAAACTGAAGATACAGATACTTCATGCAATAGAACGGAACATAGCATTGAAATGCTTTTAAAAACACTGCCAGCTAACACAGTGCCACTGCCACTTTAAATACCTCTGAAAAGGAATGCAGAAGCACTGTAGACCAGCTGACTTCAACAGGCCCTACAGTACAGCCATCCCTGGCGTACAAGCTTTTACAATGCAACAGTATTTTGGAAGGCTGTATTTTTAAGGCCTTAGGAGTTTACAAGCATGCTCAGTAGATCCTAGAGAGGAGAGAGCAGGAGCAGATGAGGAATGTCAACAAAGAAAAGGAGACCAATGAATGAAAAGGAGACGAATTAAAAGGAGTGCAGTGGATGGCTTCCAAATTGCCACTAAGCACTCAAAATGGCCTGAAGGCTCTTGGCAACACAATCAGCAAGCTCCAGCCTCCCCTATGGGTTCCTTGGACCTGTGCCTGCTATGCAGAAGAGCCAGAGCTGCGGAAGCTGTGCGGCCGAATCGCAAGCGACCAACATTGGGCCAATGGTGCTAATAAGATTCTGCCTTGAGACATATAAATTTATGATGGGATGGATGGGGGGAGGTTCTTTACCCTCTCACACAACGCCTGATCCTCTTGAAGGACGACCAGTTCCAGGTCACCCCCTCCTTCCCTCTCATTTCCAGCCCTCCCTCCATCTTAGGAATCATTCTAAATGTGGTGCCTGGTGGGACTCGAACCTGGGGAGTGCCCTGTACCCTCCACCCTTCTCCTGGCCACTATATTAATTTTGGACGGATTTGAACCTGGGGACTGCCATGACCCTTCCATCCACTTTAGGAATTTGACCTGGCAGGCCTCGAACCAGGAACCATCGCGCTGGAGTGGAGCCTCCCTACCACTTGCATGGCTCCGCTTCCCCACACTGACAGCAGGGGCAGAACAGGGATTCGAACCCGGACCGCCGCCTCCGCGTTTCAAAAGGCCGGCCAGACGACACTAAACACTGGCCGTCGTTCTTCAATCATCTTGTTAACCTGCGGTCTGACCAGGCAGGAGCCTTAAAGGAACACCCAAAAACCGCAGGAACACAGACTGTGCCCGGGGGCGGGCGGGGGGCTGTGTCAGGCTGCAGCACATTTGACAACCTGAAGGAATTTTTTGTTAGCTTGAGGAATCTGGCTAACAGAGCTTCATGGCCATGATGTGCCTCGCCTGCAGGGTGTGGATACGTCACCTTTAGGCAATTGGGTCGAAGACTCACCTGAAGCATATTTGCTATCAGTGTGGAATAAAGGGCAGTTAGTTGTGGGGCCATCCTATTCATGTTCCTGTTCCATTCCTATCCTGTGTGTCTCACTCTCTCGTTTCTGCTCTGCTTTGTCTTTCTACCACTTTGTACGGTGGAAGGTAGTGAGGAGAATTCTCTTTGTGAGGATTGAACCTATTTGTGTGTACTACAGCATATTATGTAACTATGTACTTGTTTGTAAAGAAGCTATTAAGAACTGTTTAGATTTGTGCTTAATGTTAACTGCTGCAGTGTTATCTATATGTTTTTACCTATTGACCTAAGACCGTTTGTACTGACTGCTCCTACCTACCTATTCCTTGAGGAACCTATTTTTGCTAATACAAACCTTATTTATTGAAAGACAAGCCTCGTTTTGTTCTTTATGGTTCTTTGCCAAAAGAGATCTTTATTGCTGGTGAGCTGGAGTACTTCCTAAACTGAGCTGGAGCGCTTGAGTTATCTAGAGGGCTAATTATGATTAGCATATGATGACATAGAATATCAAAATGGGGGGGGGTTTCAAGTCAGGCAAAGGAGGGATTCCCTGACCCTGTGACCCAAAAGGTAGCTGTCAAACTCCTTAAAGGGGCCAAAGCACCGAATACAACCCTGTCTTTTTAGGAATGAAACGTCTTTTTCTGAATGAAACGTCTTGTGAATGACATACCTAAATTATGACTGAAGAGGTGGAGATTAGGAACTAAGAATGTATATGAATGTGTTACTAAGAAGGGAAAGTGTTTAGAAAGGGGTCAATGTTTTGAGGAGAAGGGGAACGTATGGGAGAAGGAAGGGGATCTTTGGAGAGTGTTTAGAAAGGGGTCAATGTTTTGAGGAGAAGGGGAACGTATGGGAGAAGGAAGGGGATCTTTGGAACCGCACAAAATGGCTGCCTGTGCTGGGCAGGGAAAGATGAGACAAGATGGATGTCGAAGCATCATACGGAAGGAAGTGAAGCAGTGTCAAAAGAAGTGCATACCACCCTCCATCCAGCTGTGTCTCAGAGGCAAGGAGGCTGGCCCCAGTGCCCAGAATTCCATCATGAACTGTACATAGCTCTCTTGGTGTCCCAATGTCTCTTCCTGATCTTTTGTGATTTAATCAATGTGTCCCCAATGTAACATTTGTGATTCTCCCATATATCTCCCAGACCTTTGTGATTCCCACTCAATTAAACCCCTTGCCCTAAGACTTTCTCCGAACCCTGACCCATTGTCCTATCCTTGATTGACCCCGATCACTGAGTCACCACGTCCTCATCCTATTGTTCCTCATTGATCACCTTTGTGCATCCTCACGCCATGAATGGGGACCCCTGGACTGGGGGAGGGGGGTCAGTATTGACCAACCAAATGTCATAATGCCTAAAAGGAACCAATCAGGTACCCCAAAAATGAAGGACCACCAATTATCAAAATATCTAAAGCATTTTATGGGTTAGGCGTTTGACTCCTAATTTACATGCACAGCTGTATAAATGTATGGTTACAATGTCATCTAGTATGCAATTTGGGTGCCGTTTCCGCATGTGCGTGTTGCGACCTGGATTGCCATAAAGTGGATCTTGCTTCCTCTGCAACATCCAAGTCCAGCTGGAATTCTTTTCCTCAACTTCCAATTTTGGTGAGCTCTTGGAGGGAAATAGCTTGCTTCGGGGAGGTTTTGGATTGGGATGGTTCTGCTTCCATTTTGACAGGAGAGTACGCATGCCAGGGAACAAACCCTCCAGTAGCGGGTGAACACATCTCTTTCTTAAAGAGACAGGAGACGCAGGAAATCCCTCCTTTTTGGGGTGATTTCCAGAAAACAACATACACTAAAATGAGTGTCAGGGTAGTTAGAAGAGACAAAAGTAGGGGGCGGGGCCAAGATGGCCGCCAGGCAAGTCGCAACTCTCTATTATGGAGAGGCTGCGACTCCATCTTCGTTCTGTTCCAGACCCTTCCGAGGGAGGGAAATGGTTTCAGCCTTCAGGCAGGGGCATTTCTAGGGTGTGGCAGGGGGTGGCACGAGCCATGGGCGCCATCTTGCAGGGGGCGCCGTTCACATGGCGCCCGTCCCCCCAAAATGGCGCCCACAGCCCACCCGCTCCCGCCCAGGCCCTGCGCCGCATTCTCCTCGCTCCGGCTGGCCTTAAAGAGCCAGCCGGAGTGAGGAGAACGCGCTGCCACCCAGCGCCCCCTCCCGCTTCTCAAGGGAGGCGGGGCGCTGGGCGGTGCCGCGTTCTGTTCGCTCCTGCCGGCTAATGCCGGCAGGAGTGAACAGAAAGAACGCGGCCGGGGCGCCACGTTGTTTGCTGCCGCCGGCCCTTTGAGGCCAACAGCAGCGAACAGAACACAGCGCCCCTGCCGTGTTCTTTCTGTTCGCTTGTGCCGGCATTAAAGAGCCGGCAGAAACGAACAGAATGCGGCTGGGGCATGTGCCGCGTTCTTTCTGTTCGCTTGTGCCGGCATTAACCGGCAGGAGTGAACAGAACGCGCCTCTTAAGGGGTGGGGCACAATGTCATGACGTCACAGTGTGATGTCATGATGTTGCGTGCCCCTAGGGGCACATTTTCATTGGGCGCCATGGGTGCCCTTTCACATAGATTCGCCCCTGCCTTCAGGAGAGTAGGCTGAAAGTTGGGCGGCTTGGCATGACCGACTCCCTGGAAATGGCCGATCCGGGGAGGAGGGGACCCCGCCTGTAACAGCAGGACAATAGAAACCTGCGTTGTCACAGGGCTGTGGCTGTCGACCTCGGAGATAAGACTGTGAATTGAAGCTGATTGTTCTACATCAGTAAGGAATCTTTATTTTTGCTATCCCCTGGCAGAATTAAGACGTGCAGGAGGAAAAGAGGAGGAAGAATGCTTCCCCGGCAGAATTAAGACGTGCAGGAGGAAAAGAGGAGGAAGAATGCTTAAAATCATTTATGCGTATGAAGATAATTAAAGACACGTTTTTGCACCTCGTAAAGAAGAATGGCCACTGACAAGCGGATATGATTAATGCTATAGAAACTATTTTACATAGGCGAATGCCAGATTCATGCTAATGAGGTGCACATGATATGTTTGACTAATGCTACAGAAGCTACGCTGCAGAAGCAACTCTACAATAATTGTTACAAGCGAGATGAAATAATAACAAAGCGTATTTTAAAATAAAATTGTGTAAATTACCCAGTGGAGAGGAGAAAGCTGGTGTCAGGACTTACAAGAAGCGTTTCTAAGGAAGATTTATAACCTAATTTGTAAAGACTTTTAACTGGATTGCCCAAGAATTTCTACGCGCTGTGACTTCAAAGCAATCCCCTGCTGGGAGAATTGGAGAGCTGAAGCCTGAAACATTTCGACAAGCCTGAGAGAGAGATTCGACTCATCAAAAGAGGAAAATTCTATCTTCCCCTTCCCAAGCTGAGAGAAGACTGAATTCGGTTTGCAGCTTTCTGTGAGAGAGATTGCTGCAAGCTGACTCCTGTGGTGGCAGCAAAGGAGCAAGATGATTTCGACTTTAGTAATTTGTGAAAGCTTTAAGATTTTTATAAAATGTAAGTGGTGGAGAAATGGAATCGATTGGGAACTTTTATTGCTAAAAGGCTGGTCTCAAAATGGCGATTTCAGGACGGGGAAGACAGAGGAACAAAGGGGCGTATACAGTGATGTTATTCAGGGGGAACGGGCCGGAACGGGCATTCCGGATCCTAACTGGCTCCGTTCCAGGTTTCCCCCCCCCCCCAACATTTGAATGTGGCTCGGCTTGGCCCGGCCGCGCATGCGCACTGCATGCGGCAGCCATTGCCTGTACTTTGTGCGAGTGAGGCAGCAGGCAGGCAGCAGGCAGCGACACAAGCACGTGAAGAAAGCGGCAGCAGTGAGGGAAGAAGCAACGGGTGGGTAGGCCTCCCTCCAGCTGCGCTGTGCCATCCTCGTTCTTAGACAGCCCAGAGAAATGTGAACCCAAACACATTCACTGTCAAAATAAAAGAGTGAAATACCTCTATCTTTCTGCTTTATAAGGTGAGCTCATCAAATAGTTTTCCATTCATCTCCATCAGTGTTTTCATTACATTATACACTAATGCTACAATGGTTCTAGAACAAGAAGTAAAGCAGCACAAATTAGGAGGCATGGCAATTTATTTCCAGCATTGTCTGAATTTCTGACTTCAGTTTGCATTCTGTAGTCACTTTATGTAGAATAAATAAAAGCAAAGTAATATGAATGAGTTCTAAAACAAATGCTTTCTTTCAAATACATGCAGCTTGAGGACATTTAATGTGTGCATTGAGTATATCTGGCTCAGTCATTATTTGATTAGTGAAGCTTGAAAACAGCAAAGTGGCTCAATCAAATCCAACTACACTGATGATTGCTATAATAAATAGACCCATGGTCATAAGAAGTTGGTATAAATAAAAGGGAAGTATTGTAATGTAGTGTCTATCAAAACAATTATTAAGAATATGTATCAGTCGTCTTCCTCAAACAGTGCTGGGAGAACACCTTTCAATGTTCTTTTAACCCCTGCTAAGTGGGCAAGAGGCACTTTTTCAAGTGGTGTCCTCTTATATTTAGCAGGGGGAGAGCAACTGTCCCTCTTCATCCCAGCACAGTGTCTTTCTCGTGGCTGTTGCTGGTAGTGTTCTCTATTCTTTTAGATTGTGAGCCCTTTTGGGACAGGAAGCCCGTTAACTTTAATGTTATTATTTGCCTGTAAACCGCTTTGTGAACTTTGTGTTGAAAAGTGGTATATAAATACTAGCGATTGATTGATTGATTTTCTGCCTAGCAAGCAAGCACATTAGAAAGCAGCAGTCTACAATGGGCCCAATATCTGTGCTGGCTGCTTGCCAGGGGACAAACGTTTCTTGGCAGCTCTGGAAAAGAGATGCACAAAAGAAAGTCTGTTACCACAAGACACGAAACACTAGTCTTGGGAAATATAAATCCTGCTGTGTGGAAACCCAATTAAACACAATTGCTGATCCTGTCTGGGTCTTTTCTCTCTCTCTCTCCCCCTCCCCCCGCCTCTTTTTGCATTAATTACATTAGTAACATTTCTAGGAGTAAAATAAAAGAAGTTTTTTGCCAGGATGAATTAATCCTCTTCTACCTCCACTCATGCACCAAGTGTGCAAAAATGGTAAATGTTGGAGTATGACGTCACTTCCGGCTTATGACGTCGCTTCCGGTGGGCGGACCCTGACAAGTGCCAATCAAAAGTGAGTTCCGGTTCCTAAATCATTTGAATGACACCACTGGGCGTATACATTTGTTTTAAGTTTGTGACGCAGAAGTTTGAGGGAAAGTTAGAAAATTCATGGGGAAAGCAGAGATATAGCACATAGCTAAATAAGATTATAATGATTTTCAAGGATAATTATGGTTTTAAAAGAAGGGAAAAAAATATGATTGAATACTGGAAGAGAGTCCTGATACCACATAATGCTATTTAGAATGAGCTGTAGAACTGTTAGTAATGTATTATGCGTAAATGAATATATAACATAACCCTATAGACTTTAGCTCTCTTATTTTTTTTTGTTTCTTCTCTTTTGTTTTCTGCTATATATCTTTTTTTTATTGCTTAGATGGCTTTTATTCCTCCCTATAAATGTTAGTTTTTGGTGTATTTGTATGGATTATATGGATATGTATTTGTATGGATTATATTGATTCCATGAAAGGGGGATTGGACACATGTACGGGGGAAAAGGCCATCATGTGTGACAAGCTAAAATGGGTATAGGCAACATCCCAGTTTTAGAAGGGGCCTATCTCTGAGTGTTGGATGCAAGGGAGTGGCAAGCTTGCAAGGGTCTTTTGGTCTTGTGTGCTCCCTGTGAGATACAGGAAGGTGGACTAGATGGGCCCTTGGCTTGATCCAACAGGATACTTCTTATGGGTTCTATGATGCACTTTCAGAACTGAGCTCCAACTAAAGCTTTTTCCACACTCCAGACATTGACATTAGGCACCTGGTGGGCCACTGTGTGATACAGGAAGCTGGACTAGATGGGCCTTTGGCCTGATACAGCAGGGCTCTTCTTATGTTCTTATGGTTTCTCCCCTGTGTGAGTTATTTGATGCAAAGTAAGGTGATCACCCCGACTGAAGCTCTTTCTACACTCAAAGCATTGATATGGCTTCTCCCCTGTGTGGGTTCTTTGATGCTTAGTCAGGCTTCCACTGTCTGTGAAGTTCTTTCCACACTCCAGGCATTGATAAGGTTTCTCCCCTGTGTGGGTTCTTTCATGCTTAGTTAGGCTTCCACTGTCTGTGAAGCTCTTTTCACACTCCAGGCATTGATATGGTTTCTCCCCTGTGTGGGTTCTTTGATGAATTTTCAGAACTGACCTCCAACTGAAGCTCTTTCCACACTCCAAGCATTGATATGGTTGCTCCCCTGTGTGGGTTCTTTGATGTTTAGTAAGTGTTCCACTGTCTATGAAGCTTTTTCCACACTCCAGGCATTGATGTGGTTTCTCCCCTGTGTGGGTTCTTTGATGCTTAGTTAGGCTTCCACTGTCTGTGAAGCTCTTTTCACACTCCAGGCATTGATATGGTTTCTCCCATGTGTGGGTTCTTTGATGCACAGTCAGGCTGTCACTCGGACTGAAGATCTTTCCACATTCCACGCATTGATATGGTTTCTCCCCTGTGTGGGTTCTTTGATGCTTAGTTAGGTTTCCACTGTCTGTGAAGGCCTTTCCACACTGGATGCATTGATAAGGTTTCTCCCCTGTGTGGGTTCTTTGATGAATCGTCAATTTGGAGCTCCGACTGAAGCTCTTTCCACACTCAAAGCATTGATATGGTTTCTCCCATGTGTGGGTTCTTTGATGCATAGAAAGGGTTCCACTCTGACTGAAGCTCTTTCCACACTCAAAGCATTTATATGGCTTCTCCTTGGTGTGGGTTCTTTGATGCAGAGTGAGGTATGCCCTCTGACTGAAGCTCTTTCCACACTCCAAGCATTGATATGGCTTCTCCTCACTGTGGGTTCTTTGATGCAGAGTGAGGTATGCCCTCTGACTGAAGCTCTTTTCACACGCCAAACATTGATACGGTTTCCCCTCTTTGCAAGGGCGTTTTTCCTTCCTCTTTCCAGTTTCTTTTTTGGGATCACTTGCAAGGGGGTTGAAATCTTTCCCCTGACAAACTTTAGATTTCTTTCTCCATTGCTCTGCCTGGTTTCCTTGCTGCTTCTTTGATCCATGTTGATGTGCAGGTTTCTCCCTTATGTGGGACTTCTCAGAGGAAGGAAAGTGTGTGCTTTCCCTGAAGCTCCTTCTCCACTCAGAACATTGAACCGGTTTCTTCCCTGTGTCAGTTCTGTTGGGTTTCTCCATGTTCAGTTTACAGGCAAGTCCTTCTCTGCACAAAGGACCCCTTTTCCATCTCTTTGCTTTGAGATACTCCTCGTCAATTTGGATTTTACGGAGAAAAACCACAAGTTTAGTCCTCTGAACTGGAGCTGGGCTCCCCTCCTGACTCCCTGGTCTGCCTTCATCCTCATGGCCTTGGCTGCTGCTTCCTGGAACAGAGAGAGAAGGTCGATTATCAGGGCAAGTTTGTGATGGGACCTCTAAAGTGCCTTCCTGGACAGGTATACTCAGAAGGAAACTCCAACGGATTCAGCAGCACCGACTCTCAGGAAAGGGTGCACAGAATCCCAGCCCTGCTTCGCTACTGACTCTCGGAGGCCAACCCTCTACTCTCCCTTGCTGTTGTGGAGAAGGAGCACAATTGTGGCTGAATCACAAGAGGGGGGAATCACAAGGGGTGGCCTCCCTCTGGATTCCCTCAGGCCTCACAGGAGCTTTCACGTCACGTCACCTTCTGATGAACGCCAGAATGTTCTTTCACGCAGTGGGGCTTTCATACAGCGGAGCAGTTTCATTCATTCTTAAATGGCATGAAGGTAGCATTGAGGTCAGCCAAACTGTAAGGGTCAGTAGGGGATTTCCACAGCCTCACAGCATAACTCACCGGATGCCCCAGGGAGCACCCAAGGCAAGAAGATCCCTGCATCCTGCGGCCACTCGCTTGCACCTGCCATTCGGAGGGAAGTTTCTACTTCAAAAACCAGGAGGCTGCACACACCCATCACGGCCTGGACCCTGTGATGGACTTTTCCTCTAGAAATCCATCTAATCCCCTTTGAAAGGCTTCCAGGCTAGATGCCTTCACCTCTTCCTGTGGCAAAGAGTTCCACAGATTAATTAAGTGCTTGGCAAAAGGTATTTTCTTTTCTCTGTTCTCACTCAGAGGGAAATCCTACAATGGCTGCGCTTGTGCACTGCTCTAGGACTGTCTCAAACGTGCCGGCAAGTGTGTCTGCGTCAGCGGGTTGGGTGCTGTTGGGTGCTGGCGGCACTCGGTTGGCACAGGACATCGCAGAGGGCATTCCAGAGGCGTGCTGGGGGGCGTAACGGGGCGGCGACAGCTGACGGCCGTACCGTCAAATCCTAAGCCCTAAACCCCGTCCCCGGCCAGTGCGATCCCAATTCAGGCCACCGCTGCGCACGTGGACCTGTGTCTGGTATTTTGCTGGCACAGATCCGAGCAGCCCCATAAGGCTGGCTGGGGCTTACGCGGGTGGCTGCGCTGCTGCTGCTGCCTCCTCCTATTGGGCTTAGAATACAGCCTTGCTGTGCCGGCCCTGCTGAGGATTGGGCTGCCCGTTTCCTTGGCTGTCCCCTCGCTCTGATATGAGAGAGGGAAGAGAATATCCCCCCCTCCACTCTACCCATCACTTGCAGAACTCTGTCAGTCTCAGAGCACAATCTAATCCTATGCTAGGCTGGCCCAGGAAGGCCGACACGGCAGGGCCAAATCCCAAGGCCCAGGAGGAGGAGGCAGCAGCAGCAGCGTGCAGGACAAGGGGAGGTTTTCTCCTTGCACCCGCGTAAGCCCCAGTCACCCCGATGGGCCTGCTCGGACGTGCACCTGCTGTTTTGCAGGCGCGGAGGAACACGCACAGGAGCGGCCCGAATCGGGGCTGCACTGGCGGGGGACAGGCGTGAGGATTTGGTACTATGGCCGTCTTGTGTCACAACCCCGTTGCTGCCCACTGCATCGCCCAATTACGCCCCCGGAACGCCTCTGGAACGCCCTCGTGGAGGCCCTGCGCCGACAGAGCACTGCTAGCACTGGACTGGCGCACGGATACCGCTGCTGACAGTGCTGCTGCTTGCGCCAGCCGAGCGCCATAGTGCCGAAGCGGATGCGCTTTTTGGCATGTTCGCGCTAGCGTTTGGCCAGCGTAGGAGCACAGTGCTGGCACCAAGGGGGGGTATAGGATTGTGCTGCCCATCATGTTCCCTCTCAGGTGCCTTTTTCAGGACTGAAGAGTCCCCAGTGCTCCAGCCTTTCCACATAAGGGAGGAGCCCAGCCTAGGAATCATTTTGGTAGCTCACCTTTGCACCTTTTCCAGCTCCACTATGTCCTTTTTGAGATGTGGTGAGCAGAACTGTATGCAACACTCCAGATGTGGCCTTACCATCAACTTGTACAATGGCATAACAATAGGCATAATAATAATTTAGTCTCACAGCGCAGCCCTGAACTGGCCCTGTGCCGGACCTATGCCCGTTAAGCCAGTACAACCATCGCCATGCCAGTGCCACAGTGCTTCGCCCAGGTTTGCTGGAGCCAAACCCCAGCCAGACATACCCCCCACGCGCCGGACACAGCTACACCGGCTTCCTGGGGAAGCAGATCCGAGAAACCCCTTAGATCCCCTTCACACTCTCCCTCTGTACAAGCAGGGCCCAGGCCCCCCACCTGGCACAGGTCCAATCCCTGGCGATGGAGCACAGGATAGAGCCCACCCCAGCAGCCAGTCTCGGCACACCACCCACCCCTTGTAAGCCCTGCCCCGGAACCAACTTCCCCCACCCGAGGGCCATGCGCGTGAGCTGGCCTGCCGGAGCTGGGGAGGTGCCAGCCTCCCTGCCAAACAGCAGCAGCCACTGACTCCCCAAACAGGTAAGCCCAGCCCCTCGTCCCCTCCTCCGCAGGTGGCTGCCACCGTCTCTCGTGCTGCAATCCTATCCACACGTACCCGGCAGCAGCCTCCACCCACTGCAATGGGACTCAAGTCCGAGTGGACCTGCACAGGCTCCGGCTCACGCACTGCACTGCAGGTTGCTGCCACCTGGCAGGCATCCACCAGGCGCAGAAGCGTAACAGGGGTGGAGCCTGAGGGGCACCTGCTCCAAGTGCTGGGCAAAATTGGGGCGCAGGATTGGCCCCAGGCTCCACCCTCATCTCATCACAGAGGTGACTGCCTTCACAGCGCAAGCGGCAAGAACACAGTCACCTTTGGGCTGTCCCGAAAGGAGGAAGTGCTGGTGATCGCACGAGCCCCCCCCCCCGGGAGATGCCGGGGGACATGGTCTTTGTGCTTGGAGTGCATAAGCAGTGTCACTGCCCTGGTGGCGCAAATGGGCAGAGTCGTGACCAGGTTCGGCCTCGGCATGCCCCAATGCTGCACTATACCACCCATGACAGCAAGATTCCCATCCAAGCAATGACTGCATGCCATGCGTGGATGCCCCAGGCTGCCAATGCCCTCGTGCGAGCTGTGGGTTGCAACCCCCCTTGCCACCCTCATGGTGAGCACGACTGCCCCCACTGCCTGGTGCGGGGTCAGATCACCATGGGCATCCACAGGAGCAACTGATCTATGGGCCACTTCAGGAGGAAGTGGAAGGCCTTCCACAGCAAGCTGGCTCACCCAGAGCAGCATGGGCCAATGAACCCCGAGTCACCCACCCGGTTTGAGCACATGCTGCACAAGGGGCATCAGGCAGGGCGCCACCGCTACTGGGTTCCCCGGGGACAGGGGCACCCAGCTGGCCGGGCATGCCCCCTAATCCCACAGTCCTCCGTGGGGGAAGGGGCTCCGGCACCCATAACCCCCCACAGCTCCAGCCCCTGTGAATGGCGAAGAAGGTTCAGCCCTATGGCCACCTCGGGAGTCTGCCTGCTAGCCATGCAAGATGTGGCTGGAGTGCAGTTGGGATCCTGAGTGAGAACCACATAAGAGGCAGTGGAGTGACAGGACCCGGCCCATCCTTGAGGCCATCTGAGAAAAGTGCGTAGGGCAGCAGATGGCCACCTCCAACCACCCTGTGGCTTCCTTTGTACCTCCTTCCATCCTCTGGCTGGGGAAAAGAAGCAGAGCATCAATCACTCAGATCACAGGCATTTTCAGTCTACACCTCAACTGTTATCCAAGGTGCTGCCATCGCTTTGGGAGTGAAGGGATCAGAACGGCAGGGAGGTCCTTTGCTGACTCAGCCTAACCAACCCCAACTTGCCCCAGAAGGGAGGAGAGTCTCTACTGGGGCAAGGGGTCGCCACTCACCACAGCACTGTTCTGGTCCCCCCGAGCACCCTCCGAAGCCTCTGCTGTGTGATGCAGGATTGTTACCTTCTGATTTTGCCTCTTCCTGGAGATCCTGGGAAGACACACTGTTGTGGAGAGAGTGGTTTTTGCTAAGGACTATGGGATTGGGGGAACATGGGCCAGAACGAAGTAAGAGACTGCTGCAATCAACTAACCCTTGCGCGACGCGGCTGGCCCTTGCGCAACACGATAGCGAACGGAACGAGGAGATCGGAAGCGGAGCATCCTGCGCTAAGAAGGAAGAAAGATTGTAAAAGCCGCGAGACCGTTTAAGCTTGTTTGCCGGTCTACCGCTCGTTAAGCTCGTTAAGCCAATTTGCAAGGTGTTGATTGATACTTTCCGGGTTAATGATGAATGACATGTGCGATGTAACCCTGAGGTATAAGTCTATTAAGCTTGTTTACCCTTGTTAAAAGTGTCAGTCATTGTTAAGCTTGTTTGCCGAAACTCGCTGAGTTAATCAAAGCAACCTTCTGATGTGTTAATCAACAACATACTGCTCTGTAAACCTGAAGGATATATATGGGCTTGTGTGTAACAATAAAGCAGAACTTATGGATCATATTGGTCTTTGCGTTCTCCCTCGTTGCGCGACTTGGCAACACACAATCCCCTCCTTCCATTCGGGAAAAGGTGGCAGGTTGGGAAAATTTCTCTGAGAAGGAAACAAGAACATTTCTGAGCAAACAATATCCAGAGTTTTGCAAAAGTGTTACATAAGGCAGTTGTGTTTTCCTTTTCTGGTTATCTGGAGAAAAAGAATCATCTGCAGCTCGAAGACCTGTCTCGGATCTTGGGTTCTGACAGCGAGGGACTCAGGCTCCTGCAAAACTTTCCTCCCTGGAATGCCATTTGGTTTTTGTACTTTACCTCAACATTTGTATCCAGCCGTTTCATTCCCAAAGAGCATCGTGTGGGCCAAGCTCCGAGGGGTGAGCCCCATACATCAGGATTCACTGCCCTGCGCTTCTTCCTTTGGCAACCTTGGCCCTTCCCCTCTCTGCCTATCGAGGCCCCTCCCTTCTGCCCTTGAAAACTCCTTGCAAAACCTTCTTCTCCAAATCCTTTCAAGGCCCACCAAAACCTGCTTTTCCTGCCTCGGTTCGGTCGTCCACCTGCCATTCCTGCCTGGAGCCCAGGCCCTCGGATGGAGTCTTCCCTGCACTGATTCCAGGCCAGAGAGCAGATGAGGGGGAAATCCCTGAGTGGGAGATGCAGGGGGTGGAAGGGGGTCGTATGGAAGGGAGCTGCCCAGTCCTCTCTGCCAGCGGAAAGAGCCCCCCCTCCTCACTGAGCCACACACCTGGCAAGACGCAGATGCTTCAAGGCAGGCTGTGCAGGGACGTCCCTCTGGGGCTGGACCTTCCCGCTCCGTGGCCGAGATGCTCCCCCTGCGACAACCTCCGCAGTCCCTTCTGAAAGCATCAACTCTTAGCCGGTCCTCCTGGATCAGGCACGGAGGCTTTTCAGCTGGAAAGTCCAAGTCTCCTCCTGATGAGTTTTGACCCCATCTGCTTCTGTAGGAGCAAAGAAATTTACAGGAATTAAAAAAACAAAACACAGTATCTATATATATAAAAACGGACGTGTGTGTGTATGTTCCTTATACACGTATCCGTCCCTTGACCCACGGCCACGAAACTTGGCACACACGTTCCTTGCAGCCTGGAAGGAATCACTGCGGGGGTCAGACCCCCCTACACCCCCTGGTTTTCGGGGAGGGGGCCCAGATCGTCAGGAACCAAGGGGATTGCATGGGGCTACAGGTCTGCTGCCACCCTGTGGTCACAGACGATTCTGCAGGTTCTGTGGGAGGGCTGAGCAGCTCAGCTACCAGACAGAGGGAGAACAGAAAGCGAAACTAAATGTTTTGCCTGCGTTGCCTGACTGGCCCAGGGTGGAAAGAGCAGGATCCAGGGAGTTCCAGCACCCAGTCGGATCTCAGAGGGGCCTATGTCCAGGGAGCTCACTGGCCACCTCTGCCTGTTTCTCATACGTCAAGGCTGTCCTGCTACAGGGCCTGCACACAGTAAGTGGGGCCTTCAGATTGCTCTCTTAGTTGATGGTGTCCCTGTTTCCTCATTCATTTCACAGTGATAGTGTGCATTGTGGGTTCCAAGTCATCAATACTGCTTTATTTCAGGGACGGGTTCTATATGTCTATATATGCATCGCACTATGTCATGATTTTGAGGGAGGTTTGCAGATTTGTGTGTATGTTCCACCATTACTCTGGAACGCCTGGAACGCTGTGCACCACACGTGGTACACTCCTTCCTTACGATCTGGACAGATATACTGTGGGGGTAGGGCCCCCAAATGCCCCCAGAGGTGGGGGTGCACTGCAGAACAGACTCATTCCTCCTCCTAATAGAGCCTGGGGATAATTTCTGCCCCCGGGCAACGCCGGGTCACAAAAAGCTAGTTGAAGATATAATAGTAATGAAAAGCACAGCGCAGTTAACAGCTAGCGAAAATGCCTATGTGGGGAGCATGCTGGAAGCTGAAAAAGGGTGACCGCAGTGCCCTTGAAGCAAAACCCCTACAACCGCTCTCTAGCACTTCTACTGCTAGTAGCTGAAAAAAGATCATAAGCAGAGCCCTGCTGGATCAGGCCAGAGGTCCATCTGGTAGAGTTTCCTACATCTCACAGTGGCCCACTGTATTGGAAAAGGCAGGAGATACCCCGAGGAGATAGGGAATGGTATCAGCAGCGGCCCCTTGTTCCAGATTACCCAGGAATCCCAGATTATGGGGTGAATCCCAGAACTCCTGCAGCAGGAACACAGCTGCAGGCTGATGAGGGCTCTGGCTAGGAAGGGAGGTTGGCACAGGTGGAAAAGGGTGTGGCTGATGAGCTAGAGCCAGGCTAGCAGCAGACACCAATTGGCCTCCCTCAGGATAAAGTTGGAGGCAGGAGCTGCAGGAAAGCACCTGGCCCACACGATGCTCTTTGGGAATGAAACGGCTGGATACAAATGTCGAGGGAAAGAAGATGAATTGAGTAAAGTACAAAAACCAAATGGCATTCCGGGGAGGAAAGTTTTGCAGGAGCCTGAGTCCCTCGCTGTCAGAGTCCCTACCTCCAACCTGGGTAGGGGTTGGAGGAGAGCACTAGGTGAGTGTAGGCAGGAAAGTGGCTGGACTGGATAAAGGAAGGTAAGGTTGTTGTGGGAAACTATTGGGAGTTGGTGGCTCCAGGGGCGTGGAGGAGGCACTGGTGGCTTAGGCAAACTGACTGCCTGTTGTTTGGTGGTGGGGTTTTGTGGTGCCAGGTTAGACTTACGGGATCTGGAGCTCAGCCGGTGATGAGGGCAGTCTGGAGGAGGCTGGCCAGCTGGTGATTCCAAGGTCACCTAGTGTGAGCATTGGGGCCCTTGGGGAGGCCCAGCAGGGAATCTGGCAGAATACCCACCAGATGCCTCACCTGGCATTCTGAGCTAGCTGACTTCTCAAATAAGGAGGCTGCACCACCCATTATGACCTGTAGCCTGCGATGGATGTGTCTTCCAGGCATCTGTCTAATCCCCTTTTAAAGGCACCTAGGCCAGATAGACCACTTCCTGTAGCAAGGAGTTCCAGAGATTAATTACTCACTGGGTAAAAAGTATTTCCTTTGATCTGTTCCAACACTCAATTTTAGTGCATCTCAATCATAGTTCCCCCCCCCCCGGCACCCTTTTTCTAAGCTGAAGAGCCACAAATGCTGCAGCCTTTTCTCATAAGGGAGGTGTCTTGAATGCAGCCTAGAATTTTCAGCAGGGAGCTTGGAGCTGGAGAAGATGGTGACCTGCATGCAGACCATAAACATGATCTTTAGTCCGGTGTAGTTAGGGTCCAACCATCTTGGATTTTAAAACCAATTTCACAGAAGCACAGAGTTGGAAGGGACCTACAAAGTCATCTAGTCCAACCCCCTGCCTTTGGCAGGAAATCCTCCTAGAGCATCTCCAGCAGGTGCCTGTCAAGCCTCTGCTTGAAGGTCTTCAGGTTGCATTAGATGACCAATTCTGACACGTTGGCACAAATTGATGCAGTTCACATGGATGTGTTCATTCAGCCATGTTTTTAAAATTGCTGCAGTGACACACAGGTCATTTGTCCTGGAGGCCGCCAGTTTCCAATCCAGCTAGGAGGGGCCGGACAGCTCTCGCGCTCAGCCCAAGGCGTGGGGACCAGAGAGGAGCGTGGCCTGCCTGGTCCCGATCCCCTCTCCCATTCCGTGTCTGCAGGTATGTAAAGGTAACAGCTTCAACTAAAAAGGGTAGAAGAGAAAAAACTCAGCAGTCAATAATATAAAGGGCACAGATTGAATGCAATGAGAAAATGCGGGCGGGCGGGAGATTTGGGAGGCAACAAATCTGAACTCAGCCACGGACTCCACTCTGGGCTGACGCTCCACGCCCCTCCCCCACATTCACTCTCTCCTGAACCTTTGGGGGGGGGAGAATGGGACCCGCTTCCACCTCTGGCACAAACGCGGAGAGGCGGCCAGGAACAAGCGGCCCCCGGAAGGGGGGAGGAGGAGGCGGCACCCAGGAGGGAGAAGCACCGGCCGAGACTGTCCGCGCCTCCCCAGACCCGCTCTGAGTCCCCGGAGGGGGGCCAGCCGCGACCAGAACCTCCAACCCGCCCCCGTTCGCCTTCTGGCCCACCTGATGGCTGCTCGCCGCGCCTCACACGCGGGAACTTCCAGACCGGTCCCAAGAAGGGGGGAAGGCAGAAGCGGCGCCGCTGCGGAGCCAGATCGGTTTCCCGGGACTCCGGTTGTCGAAGAAGCGCGCTGGGAACGCCACTGCCGCTGGTTCTCCCGGCTGGGGAAGAGGAGCAGGACCCACGAGAGGGCGGGAGGGGGATTTGCCAGGCTCTCCTTCTCAGCCCCCTGCACGGCGCTCCCCAGTGGGGGCTCCCCTCGATTCCCCCCCCCTCCACTCTGCGGGCTCACCACACCGGCTGCCAACAGCAGAAGCGCGGCTGGAGGCAGAGAGGAGGGGGCGGCGCAGGACGGGGCTTCCCCTCTCCAGGCCTGCCCCCGTCGCCCCTCTAGGAATCCGGAGTCGCTCCCTTTAACCCTCAGAGTGCCGGCCAGCCCAAAGGAAAGACTCTTTGCAGGGGATCCGAGTCTCCCCCTGCAACTCCCAGGATGAAAGCGGGGCGCGCGCGTCTTTCCCTGGCGGGCTTCCCCTCCCCATGCAGCGCCCGATCCCGGTCCGATCAGCTCCCCTCCCACGCAGGGCTGAGTGGCCAACAAGGACCGCAGCACTTCCTGCCCGTGGAGTCTCTCTCCCCCCCGCCCAGTCCAGGAGGCCAGAAGAGGGTTGCGGAGGAGCGACGGGGGGGGGGGGGCACAATGGCAGCAACCAGATGGAACCGCGCTTACCGGGGAGTAACACACACTGAAGACCCAGAAAGTGCAGAGGGAGACACAAGCAGTGTGGAGATGAGGCACCCTAGACGAGGCACCCCTTCCCTGAAGCCAAAGGCAGACCCTGCAGAGAGCGACAGGGCCCGATCCTCTCCAATGCAGCCCCAAACCCTCCCTTGCCCTGATGAGGCCTCCACCACTGCCCTCCCCTGACTGCATCAGCGTTGGAAGATTGGACAGGAAGGGGCCCGCAGTGAAGGTTCTGGTGACCCCAAACAGAAGCAGAGCCTGGAGCGTCACTAAGGGGTTGGTGATGTGGGGGGCAGGGGGAAAGGTTGGGGACTGCTCTGCAACTCAGACCACTCCCTGGGATGTTCTGAGGGTAGATCTGCCACACACACCCTTTCCAGGAGACTCCCTGAACCAGGGGGAAACCCGGATACCCGCCAACTTGGGGAGGGGGAGATACATTTGAGCACATGGCTGCTGTGGCATTGTGGCAGGGGGGCGCTAGCCTGACCCCTTGTGTAACCGGCAGCCCAGGATCCCCTGGCCGGATGCTCTTCCACCGCAGGAGACCTCCAAGGACATTCTGGCAAAGACGGCCATCGGAGCGCACTGCAGAGGCCACAGAGAGCCCTCAGGGAGGCCGTTCCCAAGCCGAGGGAGTGAATTCCAGACCCCTGTGAGAGCTGGTTGGAGCCCCCAGTGAAGTGGTGAGGGCCACTGTGGAACTCTTCACCGTGCAGGATCCTGCCCTCCTCCCTCCAGCAGCTCATTACTCTGTCACCTGCCAGCCCCCCCAGCTTTAGGAGAGACCACTCCCCTGGTGGAGGCTTCTGAGGGTGCAGTGGCTGCTGCCCAGATGGGGTACGGGCAGGAGGGGGGTGACGGCTGAGTCGTGCATGGCAGGCCTCATGGACAAGTCCCCACTGACACCCAGTCCCCACAGGCAAGGACAGAGTCAAGAGGACCCTGACCCCCAGTGTAGACCCCGGTTCAGAGTTGCCCATTCACACACACCCCTGCCTGAGAAGCCCACCCCCAATCAGAGCCATTCTGTACCTGCAAAACACCTGGACAGGTGAGGCTCCCTGTGCCTAGGCTGTTTCCTATGCATAGGCAGTCCGGGGGGGGCAGTGTCATGGGGATGTGGCTGCTGGCGGAGAAGGCGGAGGGCTTGGAGGGGGGGGTCCAGGCACTCCAGCTATTCACAAAAGGGGCTCGGCCAAGTCCTTGGAAAAGCAGGACTCCCTCACTGGGCCCCTCTTCACCCTCAGGCCCCAGGGAGCTGGAGTAGGGGGATGGGGAAGAGGCCCCTGCCAAGATCCCCTCAGCCCCACAGGGCTCCTGCAACGGGAGGTTCTGTCCCTGCCACCAGCCAGTCCAGGGATCCAGGGGCCCCGAGGCCTGATTGACAGACTGTCCTCGTTGCTGAGTCACTGCTGCTTTGCTGAGTCAGCTTTGGCATCCTTGGAAGCCTTTCCCTGCCTGAAATACACCTAAGTGGATTGGCTGAAATGGGAACGGTGCTGGCCCATCTGTGAGGCCAACTGAGACAGCTGCCTCAGGCCGCAGACTGGCAGAGGGGCCCCACTTCCACCTGCCCTCCTCTCCCTCCATCCCCCTCCTTGCACCCCAGTGCTCCAGCAAACCCTTCCCTTCCCCTCCTCGGTAACTCTCTAAGAGCCCAAGGAAGACTTTGAGGAATGTATGGCCAGCAACATCAAGGGAAATAATTAAAGCTTCTTCAAATATGTTAGAAGCAGGAAACCTGTCATAGAGACGGTCGGCCCGTGGACAGTGAGGGAGGGAAAGGGAAGATAAAAGGGGACTTGGAGGTTGCAGAGAAACGAAATGAATTCTTTGCATCCGTCTTTAGGTAAAAGACCTTGGACAGATACCGCTGCCTGAACAGCCCCTCCTAACTAAGAAATTGTAAGTCATCTATATATATAAAGAAGAGCGTTTGTGTGTGTGTGTGTGTATGTGTGTATGTTTTGCATAGGCTCCGCAACGCTTGGAGCAATCGGCACGAAACTCGGCATGCATACACCTTGCGGCCTGGAGACAAACACTGCGGGGGTCGGGGCCCCCTAGTGCCCCCAGGGGTGGGGGTACACGGGGGTCCCCACATCAAAACGGTCGAAAACGGCCAAAATCGGAGTCAAATCCGTAGTTTCCAGGGTCGGCGAGATGAACGAAGACGCTTCCGACGCTGTTGGAGTCTGGGTTCGGCCCCCCCTCGATGTGGGGGGCAAGAAGGGGTGTGAGACGCAACGTCTGCCATGCCCTGCTGGAACGCCTGGACCGATTCGCACCAAATTCGGCATGAGGGAGCCTAGCAGCCTGGCCACAAACACTGCGGGGATTGGGGCCCCCTAGCAACCCCAGGGGCAGGGGTGCGCAGGGCCCCCTGCGTGAAAATGGTTGAAAATGGCCAAAATAGGCATCAAATTGGTAGTTTCCGTGGTTGCCGGGACGAGCGGCGACGGTACCAACGCCATCAGAGTTCGGGTCTGGCCCCCCCTCGGCGTAGGGGGCGAGAAGGGGTGCGAGACAAAACGTCTGCCATGCCCCGCTGGAACGCCTGGACCGATCGATATGAAACTTAGCACGCATACACCTTGCGGCCTGGCAACGCACACTGCGGGGGCGGGCCCCCCTAGCGCCCCTGGGGGTGGGGGTACTTGGGGGTCCCCACGTGAAAACGGTCAAAAACGGCTGAAATCGGCGTCAAATCCACAGTTTCCAGGGTCACCAAGATGAGCAGTGACGCTCCCGATGCAGCTGGAGTCTGGGTTTGGTCCTCCCTCAACGTGGGGGGCAAGAAGGGGTGCGAAACAAGACATCCGCCATGCCCCACTGCAACGCCTGGAGCGATTGGCGCCAGACCTGGCATGCGTATGTCTTGCGGCCTGGCGACAAACACTGCGGGGGTCAGACCCCGCTAGCACCCCTGGGGTGGGGGTACACGGGGGTCCCCATGAGAAGATGGTCGAAAACGGCATCGAATCCATAGTTTCCGGGGTCGCTGGGGCGAGCGGCAACATTCCCGATGCTGTTGGAGTCCGGGTTCGGCCCCCCCTCGGCATGGGGGGCGAGAAGGGGTGCGAAACAAAATGTCCACCATGCCCTGCTGGAACGCCTGGAGCGATTTGCACCAAGCCTGGCACGCATGTGCCTTGCAGCCTGGTGACAATACTGCGGGGGTCAGGCCCCCCAGCGACCCCGGGGGTGGGGGTACGCATGGGGCCCTGCATAAATAGTTTGAAAACAGCCGTACTCGGTGTTGAATCTGTAGTTTCTGGTATTGCTGAGGTGAGTGGCAACGCTCCAGATGCTGTGGGAGTCCGGGTTCAGCCCCCCTCAGCGTGGGGGGCGGGAAGGGGTGCAAAACAAGATGTCTGCCATGCCCCGCTGCAATGCCTGGAGCGATTGGCGCCAGACTCAGCACGCATGTGCCTTGAGGCCTGGCGTCAAAACCTGCAGGGGTCAGGCCCCACTTCCGCCCCCGGGGGTGTGGTGCGCGGGGCCCTGTGTGAGAACAGTCAAAAACAGATGAAATCGGCATCAGACCCGTAGTTTCTGGGGTCGCCGAGGCCTGAGGCAGGGGGCCTGAAGTGAAGACGGCCGAAAATGGGAGAAATTGGCATCGTCCATAGTTTCCGGGGTCGCCGAGGCGACCGGTGACACTCCCAATGCAGTTGGAGTCTGGGTTCGGCCCCCGTTGGCGTGGGGGGCGAGAAGGGGTGCAAAACTAATAAACTCTGGAAGATCATTTTGTTACCCGGGCAACGCCGGGTAACAAAAAGCTAGTTGCATATAAATCATAATAAGGTTACCAATAATGTGTCTACATGATCACATGTTTTTATTTTTGTATTTATTTAAGGTATAAACTATTAAATCCTAAACAGTACGAGCACAGCAATCTGAAATGCTTGGAATGAGGATTGTTTTGAGTTAACTTGTTGTAGACTTGCAGACGCAAGGATTCGAGACCACAGAGGTGGAAGGAAAGTATCAAGCTTTTTATTTTAAAGTTGCGCAACTTGTCTCAGAGGAATTTCAATTTCCAAATTCTGAGCCCCGAACAAAGTGAGGCTTGGCTTTTTATACATTTCATACATACATTGCTTATACATTTCCTGTGTTTGCATAGACAAGCTTTATTGATTGGCTACCTGCGTTTGCCTGCCTATGTAGACTTGCTGAGGTTCTTGTTTTCTTTGAAATTTGTGGTTACACGTTTCCTATAGAACTTAACTTGAACTGCTTAACCTTTTCACTTTAGACAAGTGTCCTGGTAATCAAAAAGTCACAATCAGGGTCAAGAGGAAAGGGGGAGAGTATTTACTAGGAAAGTTAGCAAGCGCATCTTCTCAACTGATCTTCTCAGCCTGTTTTGCAGTCAGACTAAACCACAGAACTCAGCTTAGACAGGATAGGAAGGGGGGTGAGGGGTGTCTGGTCCAGCGAAGCTGTCAGAGGCTGACTTTTTCAGTCTATGATTTTTAATCATCTTTTCTTGCCCACCTCAAACTAACATGGCGGCTAAGCCCGCCCACTGGCTTCACCTCATGAGCATTAGTGCGTTAAGGGATGCCGTCTCCTGCTATTAAATCTTCCTGGTTGGGTCAGTTTAAAACAGGGGGTGGCCCTGGCCATGCTGTTAGATAGGAATGAAGTGAGGCCAGAGGGGGCGGGCTTAGCGGCCATGTTTTTATACTCAAAATGCTGATTCCAAGCATTTCAGATTGCTTTGCACGTAGTAAAAACTTACGAAAATAAAACCGTGTGATCGTGGAGTTATAATAAACAAATAAATTCCAAGGTTTAATTCCGCATAATTATAAACTGGAAGGCGGGAAAAAACGTGTAAACGGGAAGGGGGGAGAAAGGAGGGGGGAAATATTACATACCGATGTAATGTGAATACATGAACCTTTCCGTGGAAATTAAATCCCTTTTTTCGTAAAGCGATTCGCACACCTGTATGCAGAACACGCAGGCATGATTTAAAAAGTAGATATTAACTTTTACACACGGGCAGGGAGATTTTTATTCGAGAATCCGCGGCAATCCTCCTTCGCGGCAATGATCTGAGTCAGCCATATTGTTAGACCAGACCCGTGCGTCGGCCATATTTGTTGACCAGACCACGGGACCAGACCTTGGACCAGACCATGGCGTCGGCCATATTGGTTGACCAGACCGGAAGTTTCAAGAATATGACGTCATTTCGTCTCCATGTTTATTATAACTCCATGGTTTAAAATCGTCTGAGGCCTCACAAGGGGCTTTTTTCATGTCACTTCCTGCCACGACATCACTTCCGGCTTATGATGTCACTTCCGGTGGGCGGGTCCCGACACATGCCAATCAAAAGTGAGTACCTGTTCTTAAATCATGTAGATGACACCACTGCAGAACCCCCTTGTTAAATCTCCTCAGGGAACCTCCCTCACCCAGTCTGACTAAATTCTGACAGGAAAAATACACGAGGCAGAGGCTTGTTAAAAGTTTCAAAACAGGAGATTGGAGTTTACTGATTGTTTCATTGTGACACCAAACTTTTAGCATCAGATGAACAGAGGTTCAGACTGAACTGATAACAAGTCCCTAAAGCTTAAAATGGTGGAGGCCTCAGAAACCCCGATTTGTCCTGTCAGCTCTGTGACTGAGAGAGAGAGAGAGAGAGAGGCCCTCCCCTCAGAGTCACAACACATGGGCTGAGTCCTCCCTGCAGTGGTCTACCCCTGTGGGAAGCTGATGGGGTTGTGTCATCTCCACCAACTGTAACAAGCCTCTGCCTCGTGCATTTTTCCTGTCAGAATCCAGTCAGCCTGGGTGAGGGAGGTTCCCTGAGATGAAACACAGGGGTTTGGCTGCTGTCTGGTATCCCGAGTGCAAAAATAGGCATAGAATAACCAAAAGAGGGGGGACCTTGATAAGGAAGCTCCCCCTCAGGATTACTCCACTCTGGCTGACTCCCAAATTCCAGGCTCTGGTCCTTCGAGACGTTCCTCTTCCGACCCTGAGGGTGGCCAGCCAGTGGGTCTCAGGTCCCACTGCAGGAGCAGCCTGGGACCCCGGGCTGTGGGGAAGAGGCAGGGCGAGGGCTTGCCCTGGGGCTGGCTGGACCTCAGGGGCCTTGTCCTCCACTCTGGCCACCCCTCCTTTCCAATTCCTCCCTGGCCTTGGCAGGAGATGCCTTTCTCATTTCAGTGGTCTCTTTCACGTGCTTTTCCTCTCACCAGATCTCCCTCCCTCCCCACACATTTCCCTGTGTCTCTCCCTGCCTTCCACCTCCTCTCTGCTAGCCCTCCTCCTCCAACTGTACCCGAATGGCCGGGCAGTGCGAAGGGCTTGCCACATTGACTGATGTGACAGGAAAGCCCCCTCCCAAAGGACTCTGGCCTTCAGTGATCCAAATTGGCTGTACTGTCAACAAAGTGGTGGCCACAGAACGTATGGCTAGCTGCACCATGTTCAGAACATGTCACAACAGGATGCAAGCAATTGATTAGATAAGGAAGTTTGAACCTCAATAAAGGGGTTGAGGAACGCAACCCCTCAACCCCTTTATTGAGGCTGAGAATGCAACTGGAACGGAAGACGTGCAGTTCGACAGCTGGAACGGAAGACGTGCAATTGGAACATTCTGATAGTCAAGTGCTGATGCGAGAATAGAGGTACGTGTAGTGCTATCCAAATGCTTGGCTCACTCTCCTCTTGATTGCACCCCCTCTCCGCCCCTGAAGGAAAAAGGTATAAAAACTGTCTGTAACTACCATTCTTTGCACGTCTCCCGTGAGAGGGCCCTTTTGCAAAAGACCAAATAAATGGAGTCCTGCCCTCATTCTGTCTGTTGATGTCGCTCTGAAAGGCCTGCCTTGCATTCCGAGCCTTGCGTGAACACAAGGGCATTCCAGAGGCGTCATGCCAGAAGGACATCGGTTTTGATTGTGCTGTTTCCTGGGTTGGATCGAACTGGGGAGAGAAGAATATGGGACCCCTGCTTGAGAAGGGGCTGGGAACAGTGGCAGATCTAGGGGGGCAGGGGGCATGAGCCCTGGGCACCATTTTGGGGCTGTCTAGGGGGCACCAGTGACCCCCACAACATTGCACGGATAGACCAGGGCTCCAGAGCCCAGATCTACCCATTGGGAACGGCTGCAGGTAGACCAGGGCTCCACAGCCCAGATCTACCCATCGCACACAGCCACAGGTAGAGCCCAGATCTACCCATCGCACATGGTCGCAGAGAGACCAGGGCTCCAGAGCCCAGATCTACTCATTACAAATGGCCATGGGTAGACCAGGGCTTCCTACAGGGAGCCCAGATCTACCTATTAGGACCAGCCATAGGTAGACCAATGCTCCATAGATCAGGAAAGCAACCGTAGTGCAGACCTTCCCCCATACATTCAAAGCATATTGCCAGTGCCAAGGGTTCTTTAATCATAACTTTTAAGGTCACGGTGAGCTTAGCCTTAGTTTTTTTCTTGTAGTTGTTTCTTAACGTTTGCTGACTTCAGTTTGAAATCCCTGTGTCTCCACTTTCAAAAATCTGAGTCAGTGTCTGAAAAAGCCACATGTAAGCAGAGACGATCATGCAATGCTTCCAATTTGCATGGGAGATTAGCATGTGCCTGCCCCCCCTTATATAGGCAAATATACCCCTGCTAACTGGGCAAGAGGCACTTTTTCAAGTGGTGTCCTCTTATATTTAGCAAGGGGAGGGCAATTGTCCCTCTTCACCCCAGCACCGTGTCTTTCTCGTGGCTGTTGCTGGTGGTGTTCTCCATTCTTTTAGATTGTGAGCCCTTTTGGGACAGGGAGCCATTTAACTTTAATGTTATTATTTGCCTGTAAACCGCTTTGTGAACTTTGTGTTGAAAAGCGGTATATAAATATTATTTATTATTATTATTATTATTATTATTATTATTTATTGAATTTATATCCCGCCTTTATGCCCGAAGGTACTCAAGGCAGCATTACAATAAGAACAATAAAAACAAAATTTAATATTAAAAAACAGTTAAAACCAATATTAAAATACAATTCAAAATTTAAAAAACAATGAGCAACAAGCCCTGTGGATCATAAGATTAATAAGAGTAAAAAGATATAGCCTGTCAACAAAAAGCTCTTTGAAATAAAAAGGTCTTCAGCCCCCGTCAAATGTTAACAAAGAGGGGGCAGTTCTCAATTCGAAGGGGAGGGTATTCCAAAGTTGGGGGGCCACCACCGAGAAGGCCCTCTTCCTGACCGCCGCCCCTCTCACCTCTCCTGGTGGCGGCACAGTCAGAAGGGCCCCCCCAGATGATCTGAGAGTACGGGTAGGAGTATATGGAAGAAGGCGGTCCCTCAAATACCCCGGACCTGAGCTGTAAAGGGCTTTAAAATATTAGTGATTGATTGATTGATTGATTGATTGATTGATTGATTGATTGATTGATTGATTGAAGGGGATCTTTGGAACTGCACAAAATGGCTTCCTGTGCTGGGCAGGGAAAGATGAGACAAGATGGATGTCGAAGGATCGTACGGAAGGAAGTGGAGCAGTGTCAAAAGAAGTGTGTACCACCCTCCATCCAGCTGTGCCTCGGAGGCAAGGAGGCTGGCACCAGTGCCCGGAACTCCATCATGAACCATATATATAATAGCTATCATTGTGTCCCAATGTCTCTTCCCGATCTTTTGTGATTTAATCAATGTGTCTCCAATGTACCTTTTGTGATTCTCTCATACATCTCCCAGACCTTTGTGATTCCCACTCCATTAAACCCCTTGCCCTAGGACTTTGGGAGTTTTTCCGAACCCTGACCCATTGTCCTATCCTGGATTGACCCCGATCACTGAGACGCCTCGTCCTCATCCTATTGTTCCTCACTGATCACCTTTACGCATCCTTCTGCCATGAATGGGGACCCCTGGACTGGGGGAGGGTCCAGTCAATGACCAACCACATTTCATAATGACTAAAAGGAGCCAATCAGGTACCCCCAAAATGAAGGACCACCAATTATCAAAATATCCACAGCATTTTATGGGTTAGTTTGACTCCTAATTTACATGCACAACTGTATAAATGGATGGTTGCAATGTCCTCTAGTATGCAATTTGGGTGCCTTTTTGGCACGGGCGTGATGCGACCTTGATTGCCATAAAGTGGATCTTGCTTCCTCTATAACATCCATGTCCTGCTGGCATTCTTTTTGTCGACTTCCAATTTTGGTGAGCTCTTGGAGGGAAATAGCTTGCTTTGGGGAGGTTTTGGATTGGGATGGTTCTGCTTCCATTTTGACAGGAGAGTAAGCATGCCAGGGAACAAACCCTCCAAGAGCGGGTTAACACATCTCTTTCTTAAAGAGACAGGAGACACAGGAAATCCCTCCTTTTGGGGGTGATTTCGAGAAAACGCTCTCAAACATACACTAAAATGAGTGTCAGGGTAGTTAGAAGAGACACAAGTAGGGGACGGGGCCAAGATGGCCACCAGGCAAGTCGCAACTCTCTATTATGGAGAGGCTGCGACTCAATCTTCGTTCTGTTCCAGAACTTTCCGAGGGAGGGAAATGGTTTCAGCCTGCAGGAGAGTAGGTTGAAAGTTGGGCGGCTTGGCTTGACCAACTCCCTGGAAACGGCTGATCCGGGGAGGAGGGAGAGCCCGCCTGTAACAGCAGGACGATAGAATCCTGCGTTGTCGCAGGGCCGTGGCTGTCGACCTCGGAGATAAGACCGTGAATTGAAGCTGATTGTTCTACATCGGTAAGGTATCTTTATTTTTGCTAGCCCCCGGCAGAATTAAGACGTGCAGGAGGAAAAGAGGAGGAAGAATGCTTAAAATCATGTATGCGTATGAAGATAAAGACACATTTTTGCACCTCGTAAAGAAGAATGGCCGCTGACAAGCGGATATGATTAATGCTATAGAAACTATTTTACATAAGCGAATGCCAGATTCATGCTAATGAGGTGCACATGATATGTTTGACTAATGCTACAGAAGCTACACTTCAGAAGCAACTCTACAATCATTTTTACAAGCGAGATGAAATAATAAGAAAGCGTATTTTAAAATAAAATTGTGTAAATTACCCAGTGGAGAGAAGAAAGCTGGTGTCAGGACTTGACAAGGAGCGTTTTTAAGGAAGATTTATAACCCAATTTGTAAAGACTTTTAACCAGATTACCCAAGAATTTCTACGCGCTGTGACTTCAAAGCAATCCCCTGCTGGGAGAATTGGAGAGCTGAAACTTGAGACATTTCGACAAGCCTGAGAGAGAGATTCGACTCATCAAAAGAGGAAAATTCTATCTTCCCCTTTCCAAGCTGAGAGAAGACTGAATTCAGTTTGCAGCTTTCTATGAGAGAGATTGCTGCAAGCTGACTCCTTTGGTGGCAGCAAAAGAGCAAAGTGATTTGGACTTTAGTAATTTGTAAAACCTTTAAGATTATTATAAAATGTAAGTGGTGGAGAAATTGAATAGATTGGGAACTTTTATTGCTAAAAGGCTGGTCTCAAAATGGCGATCTCAGGACGGGGAAGACAGAGGAACAAAGAATGGGGCATATACATTTCTTTTAAGTTTGTGATGCAGAAGTTTGAGGGAAAGTTAGAAGATTCATGGGGAAAGCAGAGATATAGCACATAGCTAAATAAGATTATAATGATTTTCAAGGATAATTATTGCTTCTTTTAAAGGGAAAAAATATGATTGAATACTGGAAGATAGTCCTGATACCACATAATGCTATTTAGAATGAGCTGTAGAACTGTTAGTAATGTATTAAGCGTAAATGAACTTAATGAACTCTGTAGACTTTAGCTCTCTTTTTTTTTTGTTTCTTCTGTTTTGTTTTCTGCTATATATCTTTTTTTATTGCTTAGATGGCTTTTATTCCTTCCTATTAATGTTAGTTTTTGGTGTATTTGTATGGATTATATGGATAAGAAAGATGAATCGATTTAGCAAACGTGTAATTTTGGAAGATATGAGAGTATATACACCAATGACGGGCACGTGAACAAACTGATTTAGATTAAGATTATAATAAGCTTAGAATTGCAGAATTCTGTTTTATATATGTATTTAGAGGTTATTTTTAGACATGCTTGTAACCCTCCACTCACCTTGTGTGTATTCCTTTGTTTTCCCAACAGCCCTGTGTAACTCCCTTCCTTTTCCCATAACGTAAAGAATATAAAATATTTACTCAAAAAAAAAGGAAGAGACAAAAGTAAATACATTTTTAATGTGCAGATCACTAATCTGTGGAACGCCTTGCCACAGGATGTGGAGATGGGACCTGCAGGCCTTGATTCCATTAAAGGGGGATTGGACACATGTACGGAGGAAAAGGCCATCATGTGTGACAAGCTAAAATGGGTATAGGCAACCTCCCAGTTTTAGGAGTGGCCTATCTCTGAGTGTTGGATGCAAGGGAGTGGCAAGCTTGCAGGGGTCTTTTTGTCTTGTGTGCTCCCTGTGAGATGCAGGAAGGGGGACTAGAGGGCCCTTGGTCTGATCCAGCAGGATTCTTCTTGTGGGTTCTTTGATGCACTTTCAGAACTGAGCTCCAACTAAAGCTTTTTCCACACTCCAGACATTGATATTAGGCACCTGGTGGGCCACTGTGTGATACAGGAAGCTGGACTAGATGGGCCTCTGGCCTGATACAGCAGGGCTCTT
>JAJKFI010000425.1:216824-228285 GCA_029204185.1 Lerista edwardsae
GTGAAGTTCTTTCCACACTCCAAGCATGGATATGGTTTCTCCCCTGTGTGGGTTCTTTGATGCTTAGTCAGGCTTCCACTGTCTGTGAAGTGCTTTCCACACTCTAGGCATGGATATGGTTTCTCCCCTATGTGGGTTCTTTGATGCACAGTCAGGGTTCCACTCTGACTGAAGCTCTTTTCACATGCCAAACATTGATAAGGTTTCCCCTCTTTGCGAGGGCGTTTTTCCTTCCTCTTTCCAGTTTCTTTTTTGGGATCACTTGCAAGGGGGTTGAAATCTTTCCCCTCTTGATGTGCAGCTTTCTCCCTTGTGTGGATCTTCGCAGGGGAAGGAATGTGTGTGCTTTCCCTGAAGCTCCTTCTCCACTCAGAGCACTGAACCGATTTCTTCCCTGTGTCAGTTCTGTTGTGTTTCTCCATGTTCAGTTTACAGGCAAGTCCTTCTCTGCACAAAGGATCCCTTTTCCATCTCTTCGCTTTGAGATACTCCTCGTCAATTTCGATTTTATGGAGATAAACAACAGGCTTTGTCCTCCGAACTGGGGCTGGGCTCCCCTCCTGCCTCCCTGGTCTGCCTTCATCCTCATGGCCTTGGCTGCTGCTTCCTGGAACAGAGAGAGAAGGTCGATTATCAGGGCAAGATTGTGATGGGACCTCTAAAGTGCCTTCCTGGACAGGTATACTCAGAAGCAAACTCCAATGGATTCAGCAGCACCGACTCCCAGGAAAGGGTGCACAGAATCACAGCCCTGCTCAGCTACTGACTCTCGGAGGCCAACCCTCTACTCTCACTTGCTGTTGTGGAGAAGGAGCACAACTGTGGCTGAATCACAAGAGGGGGGAATCACAAGGGGTGGCCTCCCCTGGATTCCCTCAGGCCTCACAGGAGCTTCCATGTCACGTCACCTTCTGATGAATGCCGTCATGTTCTTTCATGCAGTGGGGCTTTCATACAGCGGAGCAATTTCATTCATTCTTAATTGGTATGGCAGGAAGGTGGCATTGAGGTCAGCCAAACTGGAAGGGTCAGAGGGGGATTTCCACAGGCTCACAGCGTATCTCAGAGTGGCCCGTCTGATGCCTCAGGGGGCACACAAGACCACAAGATCCCTACATCCTGTGGCCACTCCCTTGCACCTGCCATTCGGAGGGAAGTTTCTACTTCAAAAACCAGGAGGCTGCACACACCCATCACGGCCTGGACCCTGTGATGGACTTTTCCTCTAGAAATCCGTCTAATCCCGTTTGAAAGGCTTCCAGGCTAGATGCCTTCACCTCTTCCTGTGGCAAAGAGTTCCACAGATTAATTAACTGCTTGGTAAAACAGTATTTCACTCAGAGGGAAATCCTATACTGGCTGCGCTTTTGCACTGCCCCAGGACTGTCTCAAACTTGCCGTCAAGTGTGTCAGCACCAGCGAGTTGGGTGCTGTTGGGTGCTGGCGGCACTCGGATGGCACAGGACATCGCGGAGGGCATTCCAGAGGCGTGCTGGGGGGCATAACAGGGCGGCGACAACTGACGGCCGTACCGTCAAATCCTAAGCCCTAAATCCCGCCCCCGGCCAGTGCGATCCCAATTCAGGCCACCGCTGCGCACATGGACCTGTGTCTAGTATTTTGCTGGCACAGATCCGAGCAGCCCCATAAGGCTGGCTGGGGCTTACGCGGGTGCCTGCGCTGCTGCTGCTTCCTATTGGGCCTAGGATACAGCCCTGCTAGGTCGGCCTTGCTTAGGATTGGGCTGCCCATTTTCTTGGATGTCGCCTCACTCTGGCATGAGAGAGGGAAGAGAATATCCCCCCCATCCACTCTACCCATCACTTGCATAACTCTGTCAGTCTCAGAGCACATTCCTATGCTAGGCTGGCCCAGTAAGGCCGACACAGCAGGGCCATATCCCAAGGCCCAGGAGGAGGCAGCAGCAGCAGCAACGTGCAGGAGAAGGGGAGGTTTTCTCCTTGCACCCGCGTAAGCCCCAGTCACCCCTATGGGCCTGCTCGGATCTGCATGCCGTGCATAAATGCCCCAGGCCGCCAATGCCCTCGTGCGAGCTGTAGGTTGCAACCCCCCTTGCCACCCTCATGGTGAGCATGACTGCCCCCACTGCCTGGTGCGGGGTCAGGGTCACCATGGGCATCCAAGGGGCCAACTGATCTATGGGCCACCTCAGGAGGAAGTGGAAGGCCCTCCACAGCAAGCTGGCTCACCCAGAGCAGCATGGGCGAGTGAACCCCGAGTCACCCACCCCGTTTGAGCACATGCTGCACATGGACATCGGGCAGGGCGCCATCACTACTGGGATCCCTGGGGACAGAGGCACCTGACTGGCCGGGCATGCCCCCTAACTCTACAGCCCTCCGTGGGGGAAGGGGCTCCGACACCCAGAACCCCCCCACAGCTCCACCCCCCGTGAATGGCGAAGAAGCCCTATTGCCACCTGGGGAGTCTGCTTGCTAGCCATGCATGATGTGGCTGGAGTGCAGTTGGGATCCTGAGTGAGAACCACATAAGAGGTAGTGGAGTGACAGGACCCGGCCCATCCTTGAGGCCAACTGAGGCAACTGCCTAGGGCAGCAGATGGCCACCTCCAACCGCCCTGTGGCTTCCTTTCTACCTCCTTCCATCCTCTGGCTTGGGAAAAGAATCAGAGCATCAATTACTCAGATCACGAAGGCATTTTTGGTCTACAGCTCAGCTGTTATCCAAGTTGCTGCCGTGGCTTTGCGAGTGAAGGGATCAGAACGGCAGGGAGGGCATTTGCTGACTCAGCCTAACCAACCCCAACTTGCCCCAGAAGGGAGGAGAGTCTCTATTGGGACAACCGGTCGCCACTCACCACAGCACCCTTTTGATCCCACCCTCACCCAGCCCCCTCCGAAGCCTCTGCTTTGCAATGCAGGATTGTTACCTTCCGATTTCGCTTCTTCCTGGAGATCCTGGGAAGACACACACTTCCCTCCCTCCATCTGGGAAAAGGCGGCAGGTTGGGAAAATTACCCTGAGAAGGAAACAAGAACATTTCTGAGCAAACAATACCCAGAGCTAGGAAAGTATTTGTTACATAAGACAGTTGTGATTTCCTTTTCTGGTTATCTGGATAAAAAGAGTCCTCTGCAGCTCGAAGACCTGGCTCGGATCTTTGGTTCTGACACCAAGGGACTCAGGCTCCTGCAAAACTTTCCTCCCCGGAATGCCATTTGGTTTTTGTACTTTACACCATTGATCTTCTTTCCCTACACATTTGTATCCAGCCTTTCATTCCCAAAGAGCATCGTGTGGGCCAAGCTCCGAGGGGTGAGCCCCACACATCAGGATTCACTGCCCTGCGTTTCTTCCTTTGGCAACCTTGGCCCTTCCCCTCTCTGCCTATCGAGGCCCCTCCCTTCTGCCCTTGAAAACTCCTTGCAAAACCTGCTTCTCCAAACCCTTTCCAGGCCCACCAAAACCTGCTTTTCCTGCCTCAGTTCGGTCGTCCACCTGCCATTCCTGCATGGAGCCCAGGCCCTCAGATGGGATTTTCCCTGCACTGATTCCAGGCCAGAGAACAGATGTGGGGGAAATCCCTGATTGGGAGGTACAGGGGGTGGAGGGGGGGTCGTATGGAGTGGAGGTGCCCAGTTCTCTCTGCCAGTGGAAAGAGCCCCCCCCTCTTCACTGAGCCACACACTTGGCAAGACGCAGATGTTTCAAGGCAGGCTGTGCAGGGACGTCCCTCTGGGGCTGGACCTTCCCCGCTTTGTGGCCGAGATGCTCCCCCTGCTCCAACCTCCGCAGCTCCTTCTGGGAACGTCAACTCTCAGCCGGTCCTCCTGGATCAGGCACGGAGGCTGTTCAGCTGCCAAGTCCAGCTCTCCTCCTGATGAGTTTTGACCCCACCTGCTTCTGTAGGAGCAAAGAAATTTACAGGAGTTAAAAAGAGAAAACACAATACTGAAGATATAACAGTTAACAGCTAATGAAAATGCTTATGTGGGGAGCATGCTGGAAGCTGAAAAAAGGTGACCGCAGTGCCCTGGAACCAAAAAAACCCACAACCGCTCTGTGGCGCTTTCAGTGCTCAAAGCTGAGAAAAGAATGTAAGCAGAGCCCTGCTGGATCAGGCCAGAGGACCATCTAGTACAGCTTCCTACATTTCACAGTAGCCGATGATGAGGGCAGTCTGGAGGAGGCTGGCCAGCCGATGATTCCAAGCCAAGTAGCTGGAAGAGAGGAGGCCCAGTGGGTGAATGAACCCCCTCCCTCTTGCCTATCTGTGAGGCTGCTCTGGAGGGGAAACTAGTTAGCCTAGTGCGGGCATTGGGGCCTTTGGGGAGGCCCAGCAGGGAATTTGGCAGAACACCCACCAGATGCCTCACCTAGCATTCTGAGCTAGCCGACTTCTAAAATAAGGAGGCTGCACCACCCATTATGACCTGTAGCCTGCGATGGATGTGTCCTCCACGCATTTGTGTAATCCCCTTTTAAAGGCACCTAGGCCAGATAGACCACTTCCTGTAGCAAGGAGTTCCAGAGATTAATTACCCACTGGGTAAAAACGTTTTATTTTTTTATTTGTTCCAACACTCAATTTTAGTGCATCTCAATCATGCCCCCCGGCACCTTTTTTCTAAGCTGAAGAGCCCCAAATGCTGCAGCCTTTCCTCATAAGGGAGGTGCCTTGAATGCAGCCTAGAATTTTGAGTAGGGAGCTTGGAGCAGGAAAAGATGGTGACCTCCATGCAGACCAGAAACATGATCTTCCCCAACGATCTGAAACCATCTTGGATTTTAAAACCAATTTCATAGAAGCATAGAGTTGGAAGGGACCTACAAGGTCATCTAGTCCAACCCCCTGCCTGTAGCAGGAAATCCTCCTAGAGCATCTCCAGCAGGTGCCTGTCAAGCCTCTACTTGAAGGTCTCCAGTTTGCACTTTATAACCAATTCTGACACGTTGGCACAAATTTATGCAGTTCAAATGGATGCGTTCCTTCAGCCATGTTTTTAAAAATGGTACACTTTCACACAGACATTTTTCCTGGAAGCTGCCAGTTTCCAGTCCAGCGAGGAGGGTCCGGGCAGCTCTCGGGCTCAGCCCAGGGCGTCGGGACCAGAGAGGAGCGTGGCCGGCCTGGTCCCGATCCCCTCTCTCATTCCCTGCCTGCAGGTGTGTAAAGGGAACAGCTGGAACTAAGTAAAGTCAGAAGAGAAAAACTCAGCAGTCCAGAAAGGGCACAAATTGAATGGAATGAGAAAAGGGGGGGGGGGAGATTTGGGAGGCAACAAATCTGAACTCAGCCACGGACTCCACTCTGTGCAGACGCTGCAAGGAGACACCGGTCCACGCCCCTCCCCCACATTCACTCGCTCCTGAAAGGTGGGGGGAATGGGCTTCCACCTCTAGCACAAACGCGAAGGAGAGGCGGCCAGGAACAAGTGGCCACCGCAGTGGAGGAGGGGCGGCACCCAGGAGGGACAAGCACCGGGCGAGGCTGTCCGCGCCTCCCCAGCACTGCGCTCTGAATCCTGGGGAAAGGGGGCAGCCAGAACCTCCAACCCGCCCCCGTTCGCCTGCCCGCCCCCCTGATGGCTGCTCGCCGCGCCTCGCACGCAGGAACCTCCAGACCGGTCCCAAGAAGGGGGGGAGGCAGAAGCGGTGCCCCTGCGGAGCCAGATCGGTTTCCCGGGACTCCGGTTGTCGAAGGAGCGCGCTGGGAACGCCACTGCCGCTGGTTCTCCCGGTTGCGGAAGTGGAGCAGGACCCACGCGGGGGGGGGATTTCCCAGGCTCTCCTTCTCAGCCCCCTGCACTGCGCACTGGGGGATCCCCTCGATTCCCCCCCCCCGCCGCGGGCTCACCACACCGGCTGCAGACGCCAGAGGCGCGGCTGGAGGCAAAGAGGATCGGACGGATGGGGCTTCCCCACTCCAGCCCTGCCCCCGTCGCCCCTCTAGGAATCCGGAGTCGCTCCCTTTAACCCTCAGAGTGCCGGCCAGCCCAAAGGAAAGACTCTTTGCAGAGGATCCGAGTCTCCCCCTGCGACTCCCAGGATGAAAGCGGGGCGCGCGCGTCTTTCCCTGGCGGGCTTCCCCCTCCCCATGCAGCGCCCGATCCCGGTCCGATCAGCTCCCCTCCAACGCAGGCACGGCTGAGTGGCCAACAAGGACCGCAGCACTTCCTGCCCGTGGAGTCTCTCCCCCCCCCCCCGCCCAGTCCAGGAGGCCAGAAGAGGGTTGCGGAGGAGCGACGGGGGGGGGGGGGCACAATGGCAGCAACCAGATGGAACCGCGCTTACCGGGGAGTAACACACACTGAAGACCCAGAAAGTGGAGAGGGAGACAAGAAGTGTGGAGATGAGGCACCCTAGACGAGGCACACCTTCCCTGAAGTCAAAGGCAGACCCTGCAGAAAGCGACAGGGCCCGATCCTATCCAATGCAGCCCGAATCCTGCCCTTGCCTTGAGGAGGCCTCCACCGCTGCCCTCCCCTGACTGCATCAGCGTTGGAAGATTGGACAGGAAGGGGCCACAGTGAAGGTTCTGGTGACCCCAGACAGAAGCAGAGCCTGGAGCGTAACTGAGGGGTGGGTGATGTGGGGGGCAGGGGGGAAGGTTAGCCGGTACCCTGGGGACTGCTCTGCAACTATGACCTCTCCCTGGGATGTTCTGAGGGTAGATCTGCCACACACACCCTTTCCAGGGGATTCCCTGAGCCAGGGGGAAACGCGGATACCCATCAACTTGGGGAGGGGGAGATACCTTTGAGCACATGGCTGCTGTGGCATTGTGGCCTCTGGCAGGGGGGCGCTAGCCTGACCCCTTGTGTAACCGGCAGCCCAGGATCACCTGGCCGGATGCTCTTCAACCGCAGGATACCTCCAAGGACATTCTGGCAAAGACGGCCATCGGAGCGCACTGCAGAGGCCACAGAGAGCCCACAGGGAGGCCGTTCCCAAGCCGAGGGAGTGAATTCCAGACCCCTCTGTGAGAGCTGGTTGGAGCCGCCCGTGAAGTGGTGAGGGCCATTGTGGAACTCCTCACCGTGCAGGATCCTGCCCTCCTCCCCCCAGCACCTAATTACTCTGCCACCTGCCAGCCCTCCCCCCCCAGCTTTAGGAGGGACCACTCCCCTGGTGGAGGCTTCTGAGGGTGCAGTGGCTGCTGCCCAGATGGGGTACGGGGAGGAGGGGGGTGACGGCTGAGTCGTGCATGGCAGGCCTCATGGACAAGTCCCCACTGACACCCAGTCCCCACAGGCAAGGACAGAGTCAAGAGGACCCTGACCCCCAGTGCAGACCCCGGTTCAGAGGTGCCCATTCACACACACCCCCGCCTGAGAAGCCCACCCCCAATCAGAGCCACACTGTACCTGCAAAACACCTGGACAGGTGAGGCTGCCTGTGCATAGGCTGTTTCCCGGCCAAGGACAGCAGTGGAGAGCAGTCCAGGGGGGCAGTGTCATGGGGATGTGGCTGCTAGCGGAGAAGGCTTGGAGGGGGGTCCAGGCACTCCAGCTATTCACAAAAGGGGCTCGGCCAAGTCCTTGGAAAAGCAGGACTCCCCCACTGGGCCCCTCTTCACCCTCAGGCCCCAGGAAGCTGGAGTAGGGGGATGGGGAAGAGGCCCCTGCCAAGATCCCCTCAGCCCCTCAGGGCTCCTGCAACGGGAGGTTCTGTCCCTGCCCCCAGCCAGTCCAGGGATCCAGGGGCCCCGAGGCCTGATTGACAGACTGTCCTCGTTGCTGAGTCACTGCTCCTTTGCTGAGTCAGCTTTGGCATCCTTGGAAGCCTTTCCCTGCCTGAAATACACCTAAGTGGATTGGCTCACATGGGAACGGTGCTGGCCCATCCGTGATGCCAACTGAGACAGCTGCCTCAGGCCGCAGACTGGCAGAGGGGCCCCACTTCCACCTGCCCTCCTCAACCTCCATCCCCCTCCTTGCACCCCAGTGCTCCAGCAAACCCTTCCCTTCCCCTCCTCTTCAACTCTCTAAGAGGCCAAGAAAGACTTTGAGGAACGTATGGCCAGCAACATCAAGGGAAATAATTAAAGCTTCTTCCAATATGTTAGAAGCAGGAAACCTGCCAGAGAGACTGTTGGCCCGTGGACGGTAAGGGAGGGAAAGGGGAGATAACATGTACTATAAAAGGGGACTTGGAGGTTGCAGAGAAACGAAATGAATTCTTTGCATCCGTCTTTAGGCAAAAGACCTTGGACAGATACTGCTGCCTGAACAGCCCCTCCTAACTAAGAAACTGTAAGTCAGATAGAGATGACTAAAGAAGATGTTTTAGATCAGCTTGATAAATTAAATATAAATAAGTCAGCAGGCCCAGATGGCATCCACCCAAGAGTTCTCAAGGAACTTAAGAATGAAGTTGCCGACCTCTCAACTTGAGTATGCAACTTGTCCCTTCAAACAGCCACAGTGCCAGAGGAGTGGAGGATAGCCAATGCCACATCCATCTTTTTAAAAGGGAGGAGGGAGGACCCTGGGAACTACAGGCCAGTCAGCCTCACGTCAGTTACGGGTACGATGGCTGGAAGCCTCATCAAATATCAAATTCTGAAACAAGTTAGATTTCTCCCAACTGGGGGAATGGGCAGCAAAATGGCAGATGTGTTTCATTGTAGACAAGGAGATGCAAATTGGGAGGAAAAAAAAAATCAAAATTCCACATATAGGCTAATGGGTTCTGAGCTGGAGAGAGATCTTGGGGTGCTGGTGGATGACTCGATGAAGGTATCAACCCAGTGTGCGGCAGCAGTGAAGAAGGCCAATTCCATAATGGGGATAATTTAAAAAGTGTTGCTGAAGGAAAGTCAGCACGGCTTCTGCAAGGGGAAGTCTTGCCTCACAAACCTTTTAGAATTCTTTGACAAGGTCAACAGGCACGTGGATGTGGGTGAACCTGTGGATATCATATACCTGGATTTTCAGAAGTTGTTTGACACAGTCCCCCACCAAAAGCTGCTGAAGAAACTTCACAGTCAGGGAATAAGAGGGCAGGTCCTCCTATGGATTCAGAATTGGTTGAGGGCCAGGAAAGAGAGAGTCAATGGGCAATTTTCACAATGGAGAGAGGTGGAACGCGGAGTGCCCCAAGGCCGGTGCCCCAAGTGCCTCTTGGGGCCGGTGTTTTTCAACTTGTTCATGGAGACAGGCATAAGCAGCGAGGTGGTCAAGTTTGCGGATGACACCAAACTTTTCCGGGTGGTAAAAACCCGAAGGGATTGTGAAGAGCTCCAGAAGGATCTCTCCAAGCTGGGGGAATAGGTAGCCAAATGGCAGATGCGTTTCAATGTAGACAAGTGTAAAGTGATGCACATTGGGGCAACAAATCAAAACTTCACCTATAGGGTAATGGGTTCTGAGGTGTATGTGACAGCCCAGGAGAGAGAACTTGGGGTGCTGGTGGACAACTCGATGAAGGTGTCGACCCAGTGTGCGGCAGCAATAAGAAGGCCAATTTCATACTTGGGGTAATTGAAAAAGGGACAGAGTCAATAAAGGGATGTTCTTTTCCCTCTCTCAAAACACCAAAACCAGGGGGCATCCACTAAAACTGAGGGTTGGGAGAGTTAAAACAGACAAAAGGAAGTACTTTTTTACCCAGCAGGTAGTTAATCTGTGGAACTCACTGCCACAGGAGGTGGTGATGGCATCTGGTCTAGATGCCTTTAAGAGGGGATTGGACAGAAAGAGGGGATTTCTGGAAGAAAAGTCCATCGTGGGCTGTAGGCCGTGATGGATTGCGCAACCTGCTTACATTAGTAGTGGGCTACTTCAGAGTACCAGGTGCAAGGGAGTGGCAACAGGATGCAAGCATCTTGTTGTCTCATGCCTCCCTGGGGCACCTGGTGGGGCCACTGTGAGATACAGGAAGCTGGACTAGATGGGCCTTTGGCCTGATCCAGCAGGGCTCTTCTTATGTTCTTATGAGATTTGTATATATCTTTCTTTTCAGTTGGGGTAGCAGAGGAAAATAGCAGCAGTATCCCCATGTTAAATCTCTCAGGGAACCTCCTTTACCCAGGCTGACTGGATTCTGACCGGAGAAATATACTAGGCAGAGGCTTCTTAAAACTTGAAAACAAGAACTGAAGTTTTCTCCTTGTTTCATTCTACCGCTTCTAGGGCGGTCTTTGTTAAAGGCAGGAAAAGTTCCTTATATCTGTATTTCCAGTTTTATTCTACAAGTGGAATGTTTTGGGATTTAGCCTGATCACTGGTTAAAGGACTGAAGTCTCCACATCTGATCCTTTTGCCAAAGTTTATTAATAAGGGAGTTCAGCCTTTTAAGAAAATGAGTGGACAGAGACCCTCCCCCCTCCTTTTCCTTCTTCAGGTTAATGAAGAGATTCTTGGTGTGTGGATCCTGGGGCTATCATCTGTTGGAGATTTTTCATGTATCTTTCTTTTCAATAGGGATAGCAGAGTCAAATAGCAGCAGAACCCCAGTGATGTCATGTAGGGGGTACGCGGGGGTACGCGAGTACCCATTCCTAGGATTACGGCTGGCCCCGCCCATTCGCTCGCCCACTCGTCAACTCCATCAGTGCTACGCTCCGCCCCCTGCAATGTTTGAATTTCCTGAACGTTTGAGTTGCCTGGCAGCGAGCGGAGCAGAGCGGAGCGAAGCGAAGTGAGGGAGACCGACGGCGGCAGCAGTGTGAGCAGGTAGGCTGCCTGGGGCTCCCTCTCCTGGTGTAGTGGGTGGATTTTGGAATTTGTCTCCAAAAGATTTTGGAATTGTTGAAATGAGCTGGTGGCTTTTTAAAACTTGCCTTGCCTTCCCAAGCCAGGCCACTGAAAAATGAGTTGGTGTCTTTGTTAAACTGCTGTGCTGTCGCTCTGTAAGATTTTGGAATTGCTGAAATGAACTGGTGGCTTTTTAAAACTTGCCTTGCCTTCCCAAGCCAGGCCACTGAAAAATGAGCTGGTCTCTTTGTTAAACTGCTGTGCTGTCGCTCTGTAAGATTTTGGAATTGCTGAAATGAACTGGTGGCTTTTTTAAAGCCTTCCCAAGCCAGGCCAGGCCAGGCAAGGCCTTGCCTTGCCACTGAAAAATGATCTGCTCAGGGGTTGCTCTCGAATACTTTTGGACAGTGCTTTTTTGTAAAAAAAAAAAGAAAAAAAAGGTGCAGGAACTCATGCAACGTCATGACGTCATGAAGTCACAATGTTGCGAAGCCCCGCCTCAGCCAGGGCCGGCGGCAACGGGGGGGATGGAGTCACCGTGGCTGTAAAACTGGGGTCCCCTTGATGCTTCCCCCCCTGCTCGCAAGCTCACGCTCAAATGGCTCCAGAGGAGCACAAGCGGAGGAAGATGAGGAGGGAGAGAGAAATGGGAACCGGCAGGAAAGGGATGAGAGGGGGCAGGGACTGTTTGCCCAGGACACACACACACACACACACACACACACACAGAGAGAGAGAGAGAGAGAGAGAGAGAGAGAGAGAGAGAGAGAGAGAGAGAG
>JAJKFI010000425.1:234541-260477 GCA_029204185.1 Lerista edwardsae
GGTTTCTCCCCTGTGTGGGTTCTTTGATGCTTAGTTAGGCTTCCACTGTCTGTGAAGGACTTTCCACACTGCATGCATTGATAAGGTTTCTCCCCTGTGTGGGTTCTTTGATGAATCATCAGTTTGGAGCTCCGTGTGAAGCTCTTTCCACACTCCAAGCATTGATAAGGTTTCTCCCCTGTGTGGGTTCTTTGATGCTTAGTCAGGCTGCTACTGTCTGTGAAGTTCTTTCCACACTCTAAGCATGGATATGGTTTCTCCCCTGTGTGGGTTCTTTGATGCTTAGTCAGGCTGCTACTGTCTGTGAAGCTCTTTCCACACTCAAAGCATTGATATGGTTTGGCCCCGTGCGGGTTCTTTGATGCACAGTCAGGCTGTCACTCCGACTGAAGCTCTTTCCACACTCAAAGCATTGATATGGTTTGGCCCCGTGTGGGTTCTTTGATGCACAGTCAGGCTGTCACTCCGACTGAAGCTCTTTCCACACTCAAAGCATTGATATGGTTTGGCCCCTGTGTGGGTTCTTTGATGAATCGTCAGTTTGGAGCTCTGACTGAAGCTCTTTCCACATTCCACGCATTTATATGGCTTCTCCTTGGTGTGGGTTCTTTGATGAACAGTCAGGTTAGATCTCCGACTGAAGCTCTTTACACACTCCAAACATTGATAAGGTTTCCCCTCTTTGCGAGGGCGTTTTTCCTTCCTCTTTCCAGTTTCTTTTTTGGGATCACTTACAAGGGGGTTGAAATCTTTCCCCTGACAAACTTTAGATTTCTTTCTCCATTGCTCTGCCTGGTTTCCTTGCTGCTTCTTTGGTCCGTGTTGATGTGCAGCTTTCTCCCTTATGTGGGACTTCTCACAGGAAGGAAAGTGTGTGCTTTCCCTGAACCTCCTTCTCCACTCAGAGCATTGAACCGGTTTCTTCCCTGTGTCAGTTCTGTTCTGTTTCTCCATGTTCAGTTTACAGGCAAGTCCTTTTCTGCACAAAGGATCCCTTTTCCATCTCTTCGCTTTGAGATACTCCTCATCAATTTGGATTTTATGGAGATAAACAACAGGTTTGGTCCTCCAAACCAGTGCTGGGCTCCCCTCCTGCCTCCTTGATCTGTCCTCATCCTCATGGCCTTGGCTGCTGCTTCCTGGAACAGAGAGAGAAGCCGGATTATCAGGGCAATATTGTGATGGGACCTCTAAAGTGCCTTCCTGGACAGGTATACTCAGAAGGAAATTCCAATGGATTCAGCAGCAGCGACTCCCAGGAAAGGGTGCAGAGAATCACAGCCCTGCTTAGCTACTGTCTCTCGGAGGCCAACCCTCTACTCTCCCTTGCTGTTGTGGAGAAGGAGCACAATTGTGGCTGAATCACAAGAGGGGGAATCACAAGGGGTGGCCTCCCTCTGGATTCCCTCAGGCCTCACAGGAGCTTTCATGTCACGTCACCTTCTGAAGAATGCCAGAATTTTCTTTCATACGGGGGTGGGGGGTTCATACAGTGGAGCAGTTTCATTCATCCTTAAATGGCATGAAGGTGGCATTGAGGTCAGCCAAACTGGGAGCGTCAGTGGGTGATTTCCACAGGCTCACAGTGTATCTCACAGTGGCCTGTCTGATGCCTCAGGGAGCACAGAAGGCAAGAACATCCCGGCATCCTGCGGCCACTCGCTTGCACCTGGCATTCTGAGGTAAGTCGCTACTTCAAAAACGAGGAGGCTGCACACCCCCATCACGGCCTGGACCCTGGGACAGACTTTTCCTCTGGAAATCTGTCTGCTCCCCAGGCTAGATGCCTTCACCTCTTCCTGTGGCATAGAGTTCCACAGATTAATTAACTGCTTGGTAAAACAGTATTTTCTTTTCTCTGTTCTCACTCAGAGGGTTAGGCTGTTGGGCTGAGGGTCACTCAGAGGGCTTTTGCACTGCTCTAGGACTGTCTCAAACCTGCCGGCAAGTGCATCTGCGTCAGCGAGTTGGGTGCTGTTGGGTGCTGGCGGCACTCGGATGGCACAGGACATGGTGGAGGGCATTCCAGAGGCGTGCTGGGGAGCGTAACGGGGCAGCGACAGCTGAGGGCCGTACCACCAAATCCTAAGCCCTAAACCCCGTCCCCAGCCAGGGTGGTCCTGATTCAGGCCACCGCTGCGCACGTGGACCTGTGTCTGGTATTTGGCTGGCACAGATCCGAGCAGCCCCATAGGGCTGGCTGGGGTTACGCAGATGCCTGCGCTGCTGCTGCTGCCTCCTGTTGGGCTTAGGATACAGCCCTGCTGTGCCGGCCTTGCTTAGGATTGGGCTGCCCGTTTCCTTGGCTATCCCCTCACTCTGGCATGAGAGAGGGAAGCGAATATCCCCCCCTCCACTCTACCCATCACTTGCAGAACTGTCAGTCTCAGAGCACAATCCTATACTAGGCTGGCCCAGTAAGGCTGACATAGCAGGGCCATATCCCAAGGCCCAGGAGGAGGCGGCAGCAGCAGCAACGTGCAGGAGAAGGGGAGGTTTTCTCCTTGCACCCGCGTAAGCCCCAGTCCCCCCTATGGGCGTTAGGATTTGGCACTGCGGCCGTCCTGCATCACAACCCCGTCTCTGCCCACTGCGTCGCCCAGTTGCGCCCCTGGAACTGCCAGCTGAGCGCCATAATGCCAACGCGGATGCGCTTCACGACGTGGATGCGGTTCGCGCTAGCATTCGGCCGGCGCAATACCCCCTAAGGGGGGTATAGAATTGTGCTGCCCATAATGTCCCCTCTCAGGTGCCTTTTTCTGGACTGTAGAGTCCCCAGTGCTCCAGCCTTTCCACATAAGGGAGGAGCCCAGCCTAGGAATCATTATGGCCGCTCTCTGCTGTACCTTTTCCAGTTCCATAAGAACATAAGAAGAGCCCTGCTGGATCAGGCCAAAGGCCCATCTAGTCCAGCTTCCTGTATCTCACAGCGGCCCACCAGGTGCCCCAGGGAGGCATGAAACAAGAAGATGCTTGCATCCTGTTGCCACTCCCTTGCACCCGGTACCAGTAGCCCACCACCTTTGTAAGGAGGTTGCACAATCCATCATTGCCTATAGCCCATGATGGACCTTTCCTCCAGAAATCCGTCCAATCCCCTCTTAAAGGCATCAAGACCAGACGCCATCACCACCTCCTGTGGCAAAGAGTTCCACAGATTAACTACCAGCTGAGTAAAAAAGTACTTCCTTTTATCTGTTTTAACTCTCCCAACCCTCAGTTTTAGCGGATGACCCCTGGTTCTGGTGTTTTGAGAGAGGGAAAAGAACATCCCTTTATCGACTCTATCCCTTCCATGCATAATTTTGTATGTCTCAATCATGTCCCTCCTCAGGCGCCTTTTTTCTAGGCTGAAGAGCCCCAAATGCTGCAGTCTTTCTTCATAAGGGAGGTGCCCCAGCCCCGTAATCATTTTTGTCGCTCTCTTCTGCACCTTTTCCAGCTCCACTATGTCCTTTTTGAGATACGGCGACCAGAACTGGACACAATATTCCAGGTACGGCCTTACCATCGATTTGTACAATGGCATGATATTAGCTGTTTTGTTCTCAACCCCTTTTTTAATGACCCCAAGCATGGAATTGGCCTTCTTAATTGCTGCCGCACACTGGGTCGACACCTTCATTGAATTGTCCACCAGCACCCCAAGATCTCTCTCCTGAGCTGTCACAGACAGCTCAGAACCCATTAGCCTATAGGTGAAGTTTTGGTTTTTTGCCCCAATGTGCATCACTTTACATTTGTCTATGTTGAAACGCATCTGCCATTTGGCTGCCCATTCCCCCAACTGGGAGAGATCCTTCTGGAGCTCTTCACAATCCTTTCTGGTTTTCACCACCCGGAAAAGTTTTGTGTCATCCACAAACTTGGCCACCTCGCTGCTTATCCCTGTCTCCAGGTCATTTATGAATAAGTTAAAAAGCACGGGCCCCAAGACAGATCCCTGGGGCACTCCGCTTTTCACCTCTCTCCACTGTGAAAATTGCCCATTGCCCCCCACTCTCTGTTTCCTGGCCCTCAACCAATTCTGGATCCATAAGAGGACCTGCCCTTTTATTCCCTGACTGTGAAATTTCTTCAGCAGCCTTTGGTGGGGGACTGTGTCAAACGCCTTCTGAAAATCCAGGTATATGATATCCACAGGTTCACCCACATCCACGTGCCTGTTCACCTTTTCAAAGAATTCCAAAAGGTTTGTGAGGCAAGACCTGCCCTTACAGAAGCCATGCTGACTTTCTTTTAGCAGTACTTGTTCCTCTACGTGTTTTAGGATTTTATCTTTGATGAGGCTTTCCACCATCTTACCCGGAACAGACGTTAGGCTGACCGGCCTGTAGTTTCCAGGGTCCCCCCTCCTCCCTTTTTTAAAGATTGGCGTGACATTGGCTATCCTCCAATCCTCTGGCACCGTGGCTGTTTGAAGGGACAAGTTGCATATTCTGGTTAAGAGGTCAGCAACTTCATTCTTTAGTTCCTTAATAACTCTTGGGTGTATACCATCTGGGCCTGGTGACTTATTTATATGTAGTTTGTCAATTTGCTCTAAAACGTCTTCCTTATTAACCATTATCCGATTTAATTCCTTGGTTAGGAAGGACTGTTCAGGCTGTGGTATCTGCCCAAGTTCTTCTGCTGTGAAGACGGATGCAAAGAATTCATTTAATTTCTCTGCAATCTCCAAGTCCCCTTTTATCTCCTCTTTCCCTCCCTCACCATCCAGCGGGCCAACCGCCTCTCTGGCAGGTTTCCTGCTTCTAACATATTTGAAGAAGCTTTTTTTATTCCCCTTTATGTTGCTAGCCATGCGTTCTTCAAACGCTTTCTTGGCCTCCCGTATCACCTTCTTACTTGTCTTTTGCCAGAGTTTATGTTCTTTTTTATTCTCCTCACTGGGGCAAGACTTCCATTTACGGAAAAAAGCTTCCTTGCTCTTTACAGCTTCTCTAACCTCGTTTGTCAGCCATGCAGGCACCCTCCTGGACCTTGTTGAGCCCTTCTTTCTTTGCGGTATACACTTCCGCTGGGCCTCTACTACTGTTATTTTAAACAGCCTCCATGCAGCCTGGAGAGATTGGACTCTTTTTACCTTCCCTTTCAATTTCTTTCTAACTAGCCTCCTCATCAGAGGGTAATCTGCCCTTCGAAAGTCAAGGGTTCTTGTGTCAGATTTGCTCTGCACTCTATCCTGGACATGCATGGCAAAACCAATCGCAGCATGGTCACTGTTCCCCAATGGCTCAGTAACACATCCCTAACTAGGTCCCGAGTACCACACAATATTAAATCCAGAGTCGCCTGTCCTCTGGTGGGCTCCATGACTAGCTGCTCTAAGGCACAGTCATTTAGCACGTCAAGGAATCCGGTCTCTCTTTCTTGACCAGAGCAGCAGTTGACCCAGTCAATATGAGGATAATTGAAGTCCCCCATGATTACAATCCTGTCTCTCTTGGTCATGTTACAGGACGATTTTAGTGTCTCATAAAATATATGCTTGTCTGCTTCTGTACTGGCTTATGCTTTAGGCAGCGCAGGATAGCGTTTGGTTAGAACCCAGCTTGAAGGTCAGGACCTAAACTTTGCACCCGCTTCTGTAAACAAGTTTGCTTTGCTTGGGGTGAGACAAGATTCAAGAAGTTGGGCAAAGAGTCCTTGAGCTGGCGCCTCTGTGTTGTGCCAGCCAGGAAGGATAGAGAGAGAGAGAATGTAAACTACAAGTGAGCTGAGGTTAGTTTGACATCCAGCGATCGAATTGTATTCTAAATTGAAACTGTATCCTTCTCTAATTAGGTAGGAAGTAACGCCTTATGTTTTTCTTACATTGACCTATACTGTTGCTCCTTTTCTAAGGCGAAGCCTGCGTCATCTTAAGTATATAATTTCTTGTAATATGTTTTTTCGGGGCTGGTCCTCAGGAAGTTAGTCGTGAGACTCCGAGGCAGCCCTCTGCGCAGATGGAATAAAATACTGATAAAACCTACCTCCGGCTATCCTTAGTTTGATGTAATTTGGCCTTCATGTTTTATATGGTGCCGTAAAGACTTCGGATGGTAATCTGGTTTTTTACCTGCCTTGAGGCAAACGGGCTATCTGGTGTTTCCTCTGCTTGGTGACCACAACCTTCGGGGCGCCACCTAAGCTGTCTTGCTGGGCGAAGCTTGTGGTTTCCAGCCAAGGGCATCTCAGCAGCCCTCTGCCCGTTCAGGCGACGGACTGAGGTTGATGCGGTTGCTAGGGAAACGGCCGAGGGATACAGGACATCCAGCGCTGGTAATGTATAACAGAGACTGAGGTGTCAAGGTGAATGCCGGCTGAAGGTAAGACCCCGGGGCATAAGGTAAAGAGGGAATCCTCGCCAGATCCCTCTAGACAACGGAGTGGGGGCTGTGGCTCAGCTAAAACCCTCCGGGTGTCAGGAATTGGGAGGTGCGCACCTGTGTGAATGAATGTGTGAGTGAAAGGAATCTGGAGTTACCCCCTGTGTACCGTGTGCGGCCGGCTGTTCCTATTTCCCATCTGTGCCTTTGTTTGTCTTGAAGAATGCATGTATTGTTTTGTGATGGATCAAAAGGGGGGAAACGCTAAAATAAATGGCTTAAAAGTGCATAGACATTCTTACAATGTATGTTAGGTAACTTTCAGGCAGGATTTAAAAAGATCTCCCCTTGCTTTCAGTCAGTTCCAACTCACAGGAAAAAAGTGGTGTTTTAAAAAGGTGCTTTTCTTCCTTCCCCCGCTTCACCCCCCTTCCTTTCCCTGCAAGCCAGTTTCGCTTTCCCAGGCTGGCCTGGCATTCTACCTTATCATGCCTCTGCCAGAGTGAATAACAAAGCTGAATTCCTTTGGAGGGAGGGGGGGAAGGGTTGAGCTCATGCGTAGCTTGTTGCATCTGTGATTTAAAGTGTCTTTCAGAGTTGCAAACCTTTAAAATGTGTGTTGTGAATGAAAGCAAGGCTAATTCCCAAGAACAAGGGGGGCAACGTTTGGCTACGTTTGGCTGTGTTTTTGCCGGAGAATAGTTGCAGTGAAAACTTAGTAAAAGTGTCAGAAGCTGGTAGTAAAATTTGCATTTGTTTACCTAGGGGAGAATGGCAGGTGCTTTCTTTGGACAGAGCTAAGAGTGTTATTTTAACCCTGTAATCGTTGGGAAAAGAGAGGAAGAGGAAGTTAGGGAAAATATCATCCTTTCCCAGGCATTTTTCATTAATGATGGGCTACTTTGAAATGCCAGTGCAAGCATCTTGTTGTTTCATGTACCTGGGAGATCCACACACACTCTGTGCTGAGCAATGTTTCTGACTGGTATGCCTGTGCTTTTCTTTACTGACCCTGCGTTTGTGCTTAATGATTGTGCTTGGTGTTTGCTAGTCCATTAGGAAAAAGGAGGAAGAAACTAGTTTCTGGAACAATTGTTTAATATTATTTACAAAGTATGCTTGTCAGGTCTTTAGTATGTGAGGCAAGAAATCTAGGCCTTTTTTCATTTAGGAGGCAGTAATACTCACTGACTCATGATAATAGAAAATTGTCTTTTTAGAAATGGATTCAAGCTTTATTCTTGAAGCTGGACATGTAGTAAAGAAGGAGGAAAAAAAATGAGTTTTTGCTGACTTTTGTGGTCTGAGGCTTTGTGAATTAGTGCATAGGGTATGGAAGTTTAAGAAAAAATGGTGTGGTGTGTGCATAAAAGAGACCATGAGTTTTAACAAGAACTTAGAAAGTGGTTTGTCTACATAGCAGCTGTTTTTCTGCCAGTTTCTGAAGTATGTACAAAGTAGTGTTTTCTAGTCAAAGAAATGCAGTGCACTTAAAATGGTCTGTAAGTCACAAGTCTAGTTGTAACTCCCAACCTTCCAAAATTAAAAGCTAATTTGTGTGTACTTAATGTGTGTGGCTGGAAAGGAAATGAATTAACTGCCCCTTTTTGGGCACTTTCTCTTTTTAAGAGGGCAGTCTTTAGATGTAAGGTCTGTTTGGTTTTAGCAGTCTTTTAGGGCTATTTTCTCTGGTATCCTCTCAAGTTTCAAGTAAATATGTGTAGGTGTATATGACGGATAATCAAGAGAGCACAAGTGCTACTAAAGAAGCATAGGGAACTATTTCGTGTGATTATGACATATGCAAAGGTAAAAGATTGTTTGTTTAGATGTTGAATGTTAGTTTAAGTCTGTAGGCTAATCCAGCAATCAAAAAGAAAAACTCTTGAGTAATATAAACATCTGTTCACTGTTCATTGTTGTTTACTGGTCTTTTCAAGTAACAAAAGGGAAAATTTAATATACTTAGCAGAAACAGGCAAAGGTAAAAAGGAGGCAGCCCACAGAAAAATAAAACCTAACATGTTTTTCTGTGTGCACAAGGTGCTTCACGGTTGTTATTGATGTGTTGTATTGTTGAGTTGTGGTGTTATAAGGGCCCTGATACCTGGTTTGTTTAAAACAGTTTGCATTTGTCAACAGCCATTTCTAATTTGTTTGATGAAGTTGTACTCTTTGTATGTCTACCTAGTGGTTAAGTGAAGCAACTTAAAGGAAAGGGTACTAGTGAAAAGAAACATAAAAGTTGGCTAAAGTTTCTGATGCCCTGCTTCTGTTTTAGCTGGGTAAAAAGATGTTCTTTGTATTTCCCCTTGCTTCTGTTTGCTTCTGTCAAAGTTATATTATTTGTGCTAAAATGGGTCAGCACAGGATGCTCAGTTTGTGTTCTAAGAAAATAGGAATTCTAACTCTGAGTTTTAAAACAGCCTGGTACCTAGGAGCTAAACTATTGTAGGAGGTTAAATTGCTAAAGAGATTGGTCTACCTAGCAGGCTCAGGGCAGAACCTATCCTTGCAAAGTAGTGCGAAGGACTAGTGTTTTGTATGTATGTGCTTTTGTAAAAAGCCTTAATGTGGTTTGTTTGCTTGTTTAGAACAGTTTGCTTTTGTTTTCTTGAACCCATCATCAGTAATCCAAGGAGTTGATGTGTTCATCTAAAGTCCTATTCTTTGATGGTTTTATGGCTAGGTAAAGTTGAAAGTTTGCTCTTTTTAAGTTCAGTCAAGCGTGAGTTCCTTATCAGTTCATAGTAGTGTTTTGTATTATTATGTTGCAAACCAACCTTGCAAGGTAGAGCAAGTATGCAAGTAAGGGCAAGTTTGTTGTTCCCATTCCTTAATCAGATATCTAGGTGTGATCAGTCTTTTGCTTGGAAGCCATCACGGCAATGAAGAGTATTAGCTATCACCTACTATCAGATGCTAAAGATAATGTAATTATCCCGTTAAAATGGAAGCCATCACGTGCGATGAGATTTTACTGGTTTTTATCTTTTATCTGTCTAAAATATGTAAAACAAAAGTAACAGGTAACCCCCTCAGCAAAAAATTGGTGCATTGGAACAGGAGCAGTGTCCATAATTTCTTTTAAAGTTGCAAAACTGTTAAAGGCAAAGTAAGTCTCACCAAGAGACTCAGAGATGAATGAACATGCTTGCTGTTGTTGAATGATTAATGTTGTGGCTGTAGCTTGTAGAGAAGCTAAGAACATAAGTCCTGTAAGCATATAGCTAAGTATGAAAGTGTTATGAAAGTGGTTGTGGCTTTCTAAGATGTTTTTGCCAGGGACTTATAGCTGGAAGCTTCTCATTGCTGTCACAGCTGTCACATCTGCTGTTCACTTAAAGAAATAGCTAAGAGATGCACAAAAGACAAGACTCCAGAGCATGCTAAGAGTTCTGTGTCCTAGTTGCAACCATAAAAGCTAAATGTCTGTTGCTTGCAGAAAAATGCTGCTATCCTCAGCTTAACAGGAGAAGCAGTTCATCTGTACAGAACTATTGAACCAGCTTATATTAGTGGAAGTTAGCCTAGTGGTAGAGAGATTCAAAGCAGTCATTTTCTAGATGTCAGTTATCTCCCATGTACGGTTAATTATTCCACTGTGTATTCAGAGGCAAGCAGCACATAGCAAGTAACCACACTGGATATATTAAGTCTTACTGAATGTATAACACCAGTACGCGTGTGTGTGTGAGCACCAGAGTAACGCAACATGAACAGTATTGGACACAAAAATATGAACACCTACATATTAATATAAAACTAATAGTTAAAGACATAATTCAGCCAGCAGAATATCTTACCATCCATTTTAAAATGCACCTTCTTAACACAATTTATAGTAAGCCTTTACAGGGACAACAAAAAGGAGTAATCAAGTATCTGAGTGTAGTCCTTTATAAAATCAGTACAGTCCACATTTTCTGTCCCAAGTTTTCCAAAAGATAGCAGTCACTGTATGCACTGTTCTGTACCCAAAAAGCGGTGTTTTACTAAATGGCTAATCAGACTCTAAAAGAAGCTAACCCTGTATTGGAAACCAAATTGTATTCAAGATACCTCAGGGGGGACAAGCCAAATTTACTCCCTGTTAAGTCATATATGCAAACCCTTGTGGAGAATGGTGGCTGTACTGATGGGTAAGTCTGGTTATCTATGGCAAAGTGTAATTCCCCAGACAAGTCAATCAGCAAGGAAGATCATCTCAGACTACAGGGCCTACAAGCACTGAAGAACATCTCAGCTGCGCATGGTGTTCAAAAGATCCGAACCACAACGTGGCCTAAAGTAACTGACCTCACCTGAAGGATCGGCTGGTCGGTTACCTAGGTTGAAGTAGCTTTGCTATGCCACTCTGGGGCTGGCATTCTACGCACAGCTGAAGATTTGAGGAAAACTGCAAGCAACATGGATAATGTATTTTCTGGATGTGTATTTAACTGTACTGTATTACTGGGATATGGCGTTGTCATTCTAAAACTTTATAGCTTTCTATAGCTCAGGTCACTCACACATTCTAAGGAATAGTAAGAAAGGATGTTTTCATAAAGATTGATTGCACACGCCTTAGGCCATAATCAATAGATATGCTACATATATTTTATGAGCCATTTCAAAAAGGGGGGACTGTTACAGGACGATTTTAGTGTCTCATAAAATATATGCTTGTCTGCTTCTGTACTGGCTTATGTTTTAGGCAGCGCAGGATAGCGTTTGGTTAGAACCCAGCTTGAAGGTCAGGACCTAAACTTTGCACCCGCTTCTGTAAACAAGTTTGCTTTGCTTGGGGTGAGACAAGATTCAAGAAGTTGGGCAAAGAGTCCTTGAGCTGGCACCTCTGTGTTGTGCCAGCCAGGAAGGATAGAGAGAGAGAGAATGTAAACTACAAGTGAGCTGAGGTTAGTTTGACATCCAGCGATCGAATTGTATTCTAAATTGAAACTGTATCCTTCTCTAATTAGGTAGGAAGTAACGCCTTATGTTTTTCTTACATTGACCTATACTGTTGCTCCTTTTCTAAGGCGAAGCCTGCGTCATCTTAAGTATATAATTTCTTGTAATATGTTTTTTCGGGGCTGGTCCTCAGGAAGTTAGTCGTGAGACTCCGAGGCAGCCCTCTGCGCAGATGGAATAAAATACTGATAAAACCTACCTCCGGCTATCCTTAGTTTGATGTAATTTGGCCTTCATGTTTTAGTCACTGCCCTGATTTGTTTCCTCATTTCAAGGTCACCTTCAAGTTTTTGATTGGGAGGACGATAGCACACCCCCACTACTACATTGCTCTTATGGCCTGGCAGTTTAACGCACAGTGACTCCATGGTGGAGTCCGGCCCACCTTCAGTCTCTACTCTGCTGGATTCTATCCCTTCTTTGATATAGATGGCCACCCCTCCGCCAACACGCCCTTCCCTGTCCCTCCTATAGAGTTTATAGCCTGGGATGGCAGTATCCCACTGGTTCTGTGCATTCCACCAGGTTTCCGTTATGCCTACTATATCAATGTTTTCCCTAGCCACCAAACATTCCAGTTTCCCCATCTTAGCTCGGAGACTTCGTGCATTCGCATAATAACACCTATATACGGGGTTCTCTAAGGAGGGACTGTTTTTTGATCTCTTTTCCCCGCCTCTCTTTTTACTGGACAATCTGTCACTTACACTCAGGTTTGAAGGTCTATTTCCTACTCCTTCCTTACTCTTTGGTACTCCTCCACCCTCCTCTTCCCGTAGGGATGAGGAGTTCCGAACCGGACGCCACTCGGCTCCTGTCGGCTTTCCCCCAGGGATCAGTTTAAAAGCTGCTCTGCCACCTTTTTAATATTAAGCGCCAGCAGCCTGGTTCCATTTTGGTTCAAGTGAAGCCCGTCCCTCTTGTACAGGCCTGGCTTGTCCCAGAATGTCCCCCAGTGCCTAACGAATCTAAACCCTTCGTCCCGACACCACCGCCTCATCCACGCATTGAGACGCCTGAGCTCCGCCTGCCTAGCTGGCCCTGCACGTGGAACGGGTAGCACTTCTGAGAACGCTACCTTGGGGGTCCTGGCCTTTAGCGTCCTGCCTAGCAGCCTAAATTTGGCTTCCAGGACTTCCCGGCTACATTTCCCCACATCGTTGGTGCCAACATGCACCACGACCGCTACCTCCTCCCCAGCACTCCTTACCAGCCTATCTAGACGAGACGTGATGTCCGCAACCTTCGCACCAGGCAGGCAAGTACCGTGCGGTCCTCACATCCGTCACAGACCCCCCCTCTCTATATTCCTAACTATAGAATCACCCACAACAAGGAGACCATGACCCCCCTCCCGCCGAGGAGCATCCTTAGTGTGACTGGATGTGGGCTCGTCACTGGAAGAAGGGGCCCCCACTGGGGGAATGATTCCCTCTGTTCCAGGCTGACGTCCTCCAGCCCTGAGACTCCTTTCCCCAGCAGCCGAGGAGCTGCCCGTCTGCGGGTGGGACGAAGCCTGCAAGTCCCCGGAAGTCTCATCATGGACCCTCGCTGCCTGCCTCTGCTTCTCCAGATCCGCAACCAAGGCCTCTAGGGAGCAGATGCGTTCCCTGAGTGCCTGGAGCTCCTTGCACCAAGGACACACCCACGACTTACGCCCCAGAGGCATATAGTCATACATGTGGCACTCTATGCAAAACACTGGATAGCCCCCCGCCCAACAGCTGGCTGTCTGGCTCCATCTCTGTGTTAGTTTAGGGATGAGTTGCCCTGCTTCTCAGAGAGAGGGCAGAGTCTGGGGCCCTGGCTTCCTCGCCCTGCTGCTTAACTCGCACAGATGCGTAACTCGCTTGTTACCTGGCACTTGGTCGCGGACGAGGCACTTCGTCGCAGGACAGCACTCGCTGCTCGTGACCCCGCTCGCTGAAGCGTCTGCTATATACAGGAAGTTCTGCCTGCCTGCCTGCCTCTGCTAGATAGCTCCTCCCCCTTTGCTAGAAAGCTCCTCCTTTCTGCCTGCCTGAAAAGGGGCTGGCCTCACCTGGACTATGGTGGTTGATTGCTGCCTAGGCAACCAGATAACACAATTGTCCTCAGAAGGTAACCGAGTTAACTCAATTTCCCTATGAAAGGGTAAAGCCCTGGGTAGCTGAGTTTCTACTCAGTAGAAACTAGGATGTAGAAACTAGGAAGTATTAGTGTATGTCTTGGTATATGCCTGAGCTTTGTGGCACACTGTATTTTAGACCCCAAATAGTTTAAAACACTGCAACTTTAGTTTAATTTAGTGTCAGTAGTTTAAAATTAGTTAAGTGGTTTAATTTAGCTTAGTTTAGTGTTTAGTTTAAACACTAAGACTAAACACCAAAGTGTTCCAAACACTGAGCCTGCTATCCCTCCTGTGCTGAGACTTCCCTCTGTCTTATCTCAGTTTCAGTTTCTACTCTTCCCTATGTTTTATTTGGGTTCTTACTCACAAGTAGACTCTGGTCTTACTTAGAGTAGGCTTGAGCTGTAATTCTCTACAGAATCAGCTCCTTTAAGCTGAACTTAACTCAGACTTAAATTTAACCTTTCCTTAAACTAAACTCAGCCTTAAACCTAAACTTAAGTAGATTTACAGGTGAGAAGAACACTTACCTTATCTTTCCAAGGATCCCCCTCCTCGCACAGATGCGTAACTCGCTTGTTACCTGGCACTTGGTCGCGGACGAGGCACTTCGTCGCAGGACAGCACTCGCTGCTCGTGACCCCGCTCACTGAAGCGTCTGAAGCTCCACTATGTCCTTTTTGAGATATAGTGACCAGAACTGGACAGAATACTCCAGATGTGGCCTGACCATCAATTGGTGGTGTAATATCAGCCATTTTAGTCTCACAGCATAGTCCTGAACTGGCCCTGCCCGTTAAGCCAGTGCCACAAAAGCCATGCCAGCACCACAGTGCTCCGCTGAGGTTTGCAGGAGCCAAACCCCAGCCAGACATGCCCCCCATGCGCCAGGCGCAGCTACACCAGCTTCCTGGGGAAGCAGATCCGAGAAACCCCACATAGCCCCTGCACACGCTCCCCATGTGCACGCAGGGCCCAGGCCCCCCAACCGGCACAGGTCCAATCCCTGGCGATGGAGCACAGGATAGAGCCCACCCCAGCAGCCAATCTCGGCACACCACCCACCCCTTGTAAGCCCTGCCCCGGCACCAACTCCCCCCACCCAAGGGCCATGCGCGTGGCACATGGCTATGCCAGCCTGCTGGAGCTGGGGAGCTGCCAGCCTCCCTGCCAACCAGCTGCAGCCACCGACTCCCCAAACAGGTAAGACGGAGGCGGAAATCAGTGGCAGCCAGCGGGGGCACAGCCGCCCAGCCCCTCTTCCCCTCCTCCGCAGGTTGCTGCCATGGTCTCTCGTGCGGCAATCCTATTCACACGTACCCGGCAGCAGCCTCCACCCACTGCAATGGGACTCAAGTCCGAGTGGACATGCACAGGCTCCGGCTCATGCACTGCACTGCAGGTTGCTGCCACCTGGCAGGCATCCACCAGGCGCAGAACCGTAATGGGGGTAGAGCCTGAGGGGCACCTGCTCCAGGTGAAATCGGGGCGCAGGATTGCCCCCAGGCTCCGCCCTCATTACGGAGATGACTGCCTTCACACCGCAAGGGGCAGGAACGCAGTCACCTTTGGGCTGTCCCGAAAGGAGGAGGCGCTGGCGATCGCACGAGGCCCCTCCTCTTGGTAGATGCCGGGGGAGACTGTCTTTGCGCTTGGAGCGCATAAGCAATCTCCTCCAGGTTCTCCCTGAGAGAGGTGGCGCTGGCCGCCTCCTGCACCTGCCCCCCCTCAGGGAGAACCAGTGATGTCACTGCCCTGGGGGCGCAAATGGGCAATGACTGCATGCCATGCGTGGATGCTCCAGGCCGCCGGTGTCCTCGTGCGAGCTGTGGGTTGCAACCCCCCTTGCTACCCTCATGGTGAGCACGACTGCCCCCACTGCCGGGTGCGGGGTCAGGGTCGCCATGGGCATCCACAGGGCCAACTGATCTATGGGCCACCTCAGAAGGAAGTGGAAGGCCCCCCGCAGAAAGCTGGCTCACCCAGAGCAGCATGGGTGAATGAATCCCAAGTCACACACCCCGTTTGAGCACATGTGGCATCGGGCAGGGCGCCGCTGCTACTGGGATCCCCGGGGACAGGGGCACCCAGCTGGCCGGGCATGCCCCCTAACCCCACAGCCCTCTGTGGGGGAAGGGGCTCCGGCACCCAGAACCCCCCGCAGCTCCACCCCTCATGAATGGCGAAAAAGGTTCAGCCCTATGGCCACCTTGGGAGTCTGCCTGCTAGCCATGCATGATGTGGCTGGAGTGCAGTGGGGATCCTGAGTGAGAACCACATAAGTGGCAGTGGAGTGACAGGACCCGGCCCATCCTTGAGGCCAACTGAGACAAGTGCCTAGGGCAGCAGATGGCCACCTCCAACCACTCTGTGGCTTCCTTTGTACCTCCTTCCGTCCTCCGGCTGGGGAAAAGAAGCAGAGCATCAGTCACTCATATCACGCAGGCATTTTCAGTCTACACCTCAGCTGTTATCCAAGTTGCTGCCGTGGCTTTGCGAGTGAAGGGATCAGAACGGCAGGGAGGTCCTTTGCTGACTCAGCCTCACCAACCCCAACTTGCCCCAGAAGGGAGGAGAGTCTCTATTGGGACAAACGGTCGTCACTCACCCCATCTCCGTTCTGGTCCCCCCCAGCACCCTCCGAAGCCACTGCTGTGTGATGCAGGATTGTTACCTTCCGATTTTGCTTCTTCTTCCCGGAGATCCTGGGAAGACACACACTCTTCTCCTTCCATCTGGGAAAAAGCGGCAGGTTGGGAAAATTACACTGAGAAGGAAACAAGAACATTTCTGAGCAAAATATATCCAGAGTTGCAAAACTGTTTGTTACATAAGGCAGTTGCGTTTTCCTTTTCTGGCTATCTGGAGAAAAAGAGTCCTCTGCAGCTCGAAGACCTGGCTCGGATCTTTGGGTCTGACAGCGAGGGACTCAGGCTCCTGCAAAACCTTCCTCCCCGGAATGCCATTTGGTTTTTGTACTTTACACCATTGATCTTCTTTCCCTGGACGTTTGTATCCAGCCATTTCATTCCCAAAGAGCATCGTGTGGGCCAAGCTCCGAGGGGTGAGCCCCACACATCAGGATTCACTGCCCTGCGCTTCTTCCTTTGGCAACATTGGCCCTTCCCCTCTCTGCCTATCGAGGCCCCTCCCTTTTGCCCTTGAAAACTCCTTGCAAAACCTGCTTCTCCAAACCCTTTCAAGGCCCACCAAAACCTGCTTTTCCTGCCTCAGTTCAGTCGTCCACCTGCCATTCCTGCATGGAGCCCAGGCCGAGGCCCTCGGATGGAGTCTTTCTGCAGTGATTCCAGGCCAGAGAGCAGATGTGGAGGAAATCCCTGACTGGGAGATGCAGGGGGTGGAGGGGGGGGTCGTATGGAAGGGAGCTGTCCAGTCCTCTCTGCCTCTCAGTGGAAAGAGCCCCCCCCCTCACTGAGCCACACACCTGGCAAGACGCAGATGCTTCACGGCAGGCTGTGCAGGGACGTCCCTCTGGGGCTGGATCTTCCCCGCTCCGTGGCCGAGATGCTCCCCCTGCTACAACCTCCGCAGTTCCTTCTGGGAGCCTCAACTCTCAGCTGTTCCTCCTCAGTCAGGCGTGGAGGCTTTTCAGCTGCAAAGTCCAGCTCTCCTCCTGATGAGTTTTGACCCCACCTGCTTCTGTAGGAGCAAAGAAATTGACAGGAGTTAAAAAACCGAAAGACAATATTGAAGATATAACAGTAATGAAAAGCACAGCGCAGTTAACAGCTAGTGAAAATGCTTATGTGGGGAGCGTGCTGGAAGCTGAAAAAAGGAGACCCCAGTGCCCTGGAACCAAAAAACACCACAAGCGCTCTCTAGTGCTTCTAGTGCTAGAAGCTGAAAAAAGAACCTAAGAAGAGCCCTGCTCGATCAGGCCAGAGGTCCATCTAGTAGAGCTTCCTACATCTCACAGTGGCCCACTGTATTGGAAAAGGCAGGAGATACCCCGAGGAGATAGGGAATGGTATCAGCAGTGGCCCCTTGTCCCAGATTACCCAGAACTACAGGGTTCATCCCAGAACTCCTGCAGCAGGAACACAGCTGCAGGCTGATGAGGGCTCTGGCTATGAAGGGAGGTTGGCACAGGCAGAAAAGGGTGTGGCTGATGAGCTAGAGCCTGCCTAGCAACAGACAACGATTGGCCTCCCTTAGTATAAAGTTGGAAGCAGGAGCTGCAGTCAAACACCTGGGTAGGGGCTGGAGTAGAGCAGGTAAGTGGCTGTTCCTTTTTCTTTAAAATAAAAATTATATATATAATTATTATATATAAAATTATATATAAAAATTATATATATAATTATATATTTAAATATATATATATTTAAAAAAGGAAAGTGGCTGTGGATGGACTGACTGGATAAAGGAAGGTAAGGTTGTTGTGGGAAACTATTGGCCACGCCCCTGGAGCCACCAAGTGGAAGGGGCAGTGGTGGCTTAGGCAAACTGACTGCCTATTGTTTGGTGGTGGGGTTTTGTGGGGCCAAGTTAAGACTTACGGGATCTGGAGCTCAGCCGGTGATGAGAGCAGTCTGGAGGAGGCTGGCCAGCCGGTGATTCCAAGCTGCACCACCCATTATGACCTGCAGCCCGCGATGGATGTTTCCTCCAAGCATCTTTCTAATCCCCTTTTAAAGACAACTAGGCCAGACACCATGACCACTTCCTGTATCAAGGAGTTCCAGAGATTAATTCACCACTGGGTAAAAAAGTATTTTGTTTGATCTGTTCCAACATGCAATTTTAGTGCATCCCAATCATGGTCCCCCCCCCCAGGCACCTTTTTTCTAAGCTGAAGAGCCCCAAATGCTGCAGCCTTTCCTCATCAGGGAGGTGTCTTGAATACAGCCTAGAATTTTCAGCAGGGAGCTTGGAGCTGGAAAAGATGGTGACCTCCATGCCTACCGTAAGCATGATCTTGTTACGATTTGGTCAGAATGACACAGGCCTGGAATCTCTCTTGCGTCTCTGGTCAATGTTAATGGCACCAGGCCAGTAAGCTAAGTGCGCCTGCATGCAACTTCCCTGAGAGTAATGAGCCCACCTGTGTGGGAAGGAGATGTGATCCTTCACACGTTCTTTATGGCGGCTCAGCCCAGAGCCCTGATTGGTGGGAAGTGCAGGAATTTGTACTTAAGCAGACGCAGTCCCCCAGTCCAGTTGTGGGTCATAACCAGAGGAGGGGGAACCACTGCCCGATTCTGCCAGGCATTGTCATATTGTAAGAACTATCTGCTGTAAGCTGTTGTGCTGACTTTGCCTTGGTGGAATGTGACCTTGACTGGAAACCGACTATGCGCAATCTTCAAATACAGTTTTATCTATGCCAAAGAACTGTGTCTGTGACTCCCTTCGCCGCAGCTGCAGAAACGCAAGCGATAGAGCTGTTTACTCTGCTACCCATGCCGGGCAATGTGCTTCAGGGGCCTGGGATTTGGGGTCCCAGCCGGCATGTTTTCGGGTCCTTAACAGATCTTTCCCAACGGTCAGAAACCATCTTGGATTTTAAAACCAGTTTCATAGAAGCATAGAGTTGGAAGGGACCTCCAAGGTCATCTAGTCCAACCCCCTGCCTGGAGCAGGAAATCCTCCTAGAGCATCTCCAGCAGGTGCCTGTCAAGCCTCTGCTTGAGGGTCTCCACTTTGCACTTTATAACCAATTCAGACACGCTGGTACAAATTTATGCAGTTCAAATGGATGTGTTCATTCAGCCATGTTTTTAAAAATGGTACACTTTCACACAGGACATTTTTTCTGGAAGCCGCCAGTTTCCCGTCCAGCTAGGAGGGGCCGGCCAGCTCTCTCGTCAGCTGAGGGCATCGGGACCAGAGAGGAGCATGGCCTGCCTGGTCCCGATCCCCTCTCCCATTCCGTGCCTGCAGGTATGTAAATGTAACAGCTTGAACTAAAAAAGGGTAGAAGAGAAAAAACTCAGCAGTCCAGAAAGGGCACAGATTGAATGTAGTGATGAAATGGGGGCGGGGGGGGGAAAGAGATTTGGGAGGCAACAAATTTGAAAATAGCCAAGGACTCCACTCTGTGCTGACGCTGCAAGGAGACCCCTGTCCACGCCCCCCCCCCCACATTCACTCTCTCTCCTGAACCTGGGCGGGGGGAATGGGCCCTGCTTCCACCTCTAGCACAAACAGGAAGGAGGCGGCCAGGAACAAGCGGCCACCGCAGGGGGGGGGAGGAGGAGGTGGCCCCACCCAGGACGGACAAGCACCGGGCCAGACTGTCCGCGCCTCCCCAGCACTGCGCTCTGAATCCCGGGGAGGGGGGCAGCGGCGGCCAGAGCCTCCAATCCACCCCCGTTCGCCTGCCCGCCCCGCTGATGGCTGCTCGCCGCGCCTCCCACGCAGGAACCTCCAGACTGGTCCCAAGAAGGGGGGAAGGCAGAAGCGGCGCCGCTGCGGAGCCAGATCGGTTTCCCGCGATTCCGGTTGCCGAAGGAGCGCGCTGGGAACGCCACTGCCGCTGGTTCTCCCGGCTGGGGAAGAGGAGCAGGACCCACGAGGGGGCGGGAGGGGGATTTGCCAGGCTCTCCTTCTCAGCCCCCTGTACTGCGCTCCCCACTGGGGGCTCCCCTCGATTCCTCCCCCCCCCACGCTGCGAGCTCACCACTCCGGCTGCAGACGCCAGAAGCGCGGCTGGAGGCAGAGAGGAGGGGGCACCCAGGATGGGACTTCCCCACTCCAGCCCTGCCCCCTTTCGCCCCTCTAGGAATCCAGAGTTGCTCCCTTCAACCCTCGGAGTGCCGACCACCAGCCGACAGGAAAGGCTCTTTGCACATAACAGACCGAGGCTGAAATTGGGGCGCATCTCCCGCAGCCGGGCATCCCCCCTCCCCATGCAGCGCCTGATCATGCCCCGAGAGGACTCTGCGGCTTCTCCCGGACTCCCCTTCCGCACCAGGTTGGGAGTCCAGGAGGCTGGAAAAGCTTTGCAGGGGATCCCAGGAGCTGCGGCCCGAAGGGGGCGTGGAGACAAAGAATTGGGTAGGGGGGGGGAGACAGGCAGCAGCCAGGGAGAAACGCGCTTACCGGGGAGTAACACACGGAAGACCATTGGACGTTTTGAGATCGTGAGCCCTTTGGGGACTGGGAGCCTTTTGGGTGTGTTGTCGAGTTTTGAGGCTCTGGAGCTGAGAGTTTTGCCAGGCTTGCAAGGAACGGAGATTGAAACACTCCAGGGAAAAGCCCGGCTTGGAAACAGGGCAAGTGACTGCCAAACCCCCAAAAGAGAGACCTGCGCTGGATTTGATGGGGAAAGTCAAGAGGTAATTTATTATAATAAAGGGGCTAAACAGCACAGCACAGTACAGACCTATGTAAAGATGGTCCATCATACTTCGCATCTGATACATTTTGAACAATAGAATCTCTTGGAAACAAAGCACACCTTCAAGCAGAAACAGAATACAATAGTGTTGACAATATTCAAACATGCTTAAAGTATTCATACTTTAAGATGGCAGAAAAAGGGATATTTGCCAAAGAGTAGCACAGAATATTTCTCTGCATAGATTTATTTTAATGACAAATGCCAGAGATTTAAGGTTTCACACACACACTGCCATTTTGTGTGTCTAATCTCTTGCTTAGATATTGTAGCAGTTTTAAACTTGTGAACTGCCTTGGAGAAAGGTGGGATGGATTGACTCGAAATAAACAGGAGATCTCAGATGATTTAGATTTTGTTGTTGGACATGGAATTATTCTTTCGTCTTTTTGATTTTTGCCTGAAGAATGTTCAAGTCCTGTCCTCGTGGGGAATATTCAGTGTTTCTGAGGACGGGGAAGGCTGGAGGTGCCCCTCCAGTAGGACTGGCACTGCTGTCTCTGCATCCACCAAAGCAGGGGCAGAGCCTGGCCTTACAAAGCTCTTAGGCAGCAGTGCAAGTCTCAGCTCATGATTGGAAAATGTAGGTCAATATGTAGTACAAATTAGGAATCTCCAGATTTTTCTTGGAGATTACAATGATAACCAAATACATTTGTGATCTTCCCTGTAGCCCATTTTCGCCTCCCTCTCTTCCAGCAGTATCGCTAGCAGTGCTCCAATGCTAAGATTGGGGGGGGGGGAAGGTTTAGGATAGAGACAACTTTAGGATACGACACACTTAGCCTCCAACAAATGCCCGGTCAGGAATGCTACGGTCAGTTCACTCTCTGGCATCGCCTCCAGAGTGAGTACAAATGTATCGTAACTAGAGTCCAGGGAGCTCAGCAATATACAAGCCCTTTGTGGCTCTGGGAAACTCATTCCTTTCTCCTCCAGCACTTGGAACGTCTGCCTCATAAACTGCAGGTGTTCTCTCATGCTGCCTCCTGGTTGAAGCCGTGCTCTATACAATTTTCTGGACAACATGATCTTGGAACTCATTGTGTCCCGCACGTACAGACTTCTCAAAGTACTCCAACATTCATGGGCTGTCTTTATCCCTCTCACGTGCACCAGTTGGTCATCCTCCAGGGACAGTATCAACGTGGCCAGAGCCCTCTCATCCTGTCTGGACTTTGCCTCGTCATACTCAACTGGAGGGTCTTGGACGATGGTCCACAGCTGTTCTCGATGCAGGAACATTTCTATCTTTGTGCTCCAGGCCATATAGTTGTTCCCTGACAGACGGGTCAAGGGAAAACTCGCCATGCTGACGTTGGTCTGCACGCTGACCTCACAAGATTCTTCTTCCTCGTCTCAGCTTCCTCCAACCTGGAACTGGTCACTGCTGGTCAACTCGATGTCCTTCTAACGGCCTGCTGGGCCCATAACCTGAAGGAGAGTCTGGCGCGTTAGGGGTGGACACGTTGAGTGACCTTTAGGTTCTTCAAATAAAGATGCGGAGACTTGTTCTAAATATAACGTCGTATTTAGAACGTATTTACATAGAACAGCTTCATATAAATCATACTCAGCTCTCTCTCTCTCTCTCCACACATCTCACTCCAAAGACAGCTCCTCACACACTAACACAGACTCACTGATACACAGTCCAGTTAAAGCCCGTACAGAATCGCAACATTTACCTGTACACATCACATGATCAGGTTCCCGCCTAGAAGCTCAGTTGCTAACCCATTTCAACTTGCAAATTTACACCAGTGTTCCAAATTACATCCCAACAGCCAAGCTCCGAGGGGTGAGCCCCACACATCAGGATTCACTGCCCTGCATTTCTTCCTTTGGCAACTTTGACCCTTCCCCTCTCTGCCTAGCGAGCCCCCCCCCTTCTGCCCTTGAGGTTCCCTGAGATTCAACACAGCGGTTCTGCTCAGTGGTGGAATCTAACGCGGGAGGATCCGGAACGCTGGGCGGGACTTACGTGTGATTGACAGCCCATCTGTTCCGTTCCGCCGCCTGCCCACCCGCCACGCGGGCTGCCACTGGTTGGGGTGCCCCACTGCTGCTCGCCCAGGCACCCAGCACACCCCTCACCCGTCCCCCTGGCGAGCAGGTGCCCCCTCCGAGGCCAGGGCAGCCCGTGCGGTGGGCGGGCAGGCAGCGGAACCGAACAGACAGGCAGCCAATCTCGTGTGTCCCACCCAGCGTTCCGGATCCACCCGTGTCGATTCGACCACTGGTTCTGCTGCTGTTTGGTATCCCGAGTGCAAAAATAGGCATAGAATAACCTAACCCAAAGAGGGGGACCTTGCTAAGGAGGCTCCCCCTCAGGATTACTCCACTCCGGCTGACTCCCGAATTCCAGGCTCTGGTCCTTCGAGACATTCCTCTGCTGACCCAGAGAGTGGCCGGCCAGCGGGTCTCAGGTCCCACTGCAGGGGCAGACTGGGACCCCGGGCTGTGGGGAAGAGGCAGGGCGAGGGCTTGCCCTGGGGCTGGCTGGACCTCAGGGGCCTTGTCCTCCACTCTGACCACCCTCCTTTCCAATTCCTCCCTGGCCTTGGCTGGAGATGCCCTTCCTCATTTCACTGGTCACCTTCACAGGCTTTTACACTCCCCAGATCTCCATCCCTCCCCCACACCTTTCCCCGTGTCTCTCCCTGCCTCGCACCTCTTCTCTGCTAGTCCTCCTTCTCCTCCAAGTGTACTCGAATGGCCGGTGCGAAGGGCTTGCCACGTTGACTGATGTGACAGGAAAGCCCCCTCCCAAAGGACTCCGGCCTTCAGTGATCAACATCTGCTGTACTGTCAACAGGGACCTGCTGATGGCCACAGAACGTATGGCTAGCTGCACCATGCTCGGAACATGTCACAACGGGATGCAAGGAACGGGATGTCCCTCTTCACCCCTGTGCAGTCTTTCTAGTGGCTGTTGCGGGTGGTCTGCCTTTTTTTTAGATTGTGAGCCCTTTGGGACAGGGAGCCATTTAACTTTATTATTATTACTATTATTTGCCTGTAAACTGCTTTGTGAACTTCATGTTGAAAAGCGGTATATAAGTACCTGTTGATTGATTGATTGATTGATTGAAGGAATTGATTAGATAAGGGAGTCTTAACCTCAGTAAAGGCTGGATAAGGACAGCTGGAACGTAAGACATGCAATTGGAACATTCTGACAGTCAAGTGCTGATACAAGAATAGAGGTACGTGTAGTGCCATCCAAATGCTTGGCTCACTCTCCCCTTGATAGCATCCCCTCCTCCCCTGAAGGAAAAAGGTATAAAAACTGTCTGGAGCTACAATGCTTTGCACTTCTCTGGTGAGAGGAGGGCCCTTTTGCCAAAGACCAATCAACTGAGTCCTGTGCTCATTCTGTCTGTTGAGGTCGCTCTCTCTGCACATCTGCAACGCCTGCCTCCCGCGAACACAAGGACATTGCAGAAGTGTCATGTCAGAAGGACATCGGTTTTGATGGTGCCGTTTCCTGGGTTGGGCCGAATTGGGGAGAGAAGAATATGGGACCCCTGCTTGAGAAGGGGGCTGGGGACACTTTCAGCTGTCAAAAGGCTTTCCCAAGAAGGGGCTTGGTTGGAAGAAGGTCACATCGGGAAGATGGAAATGTGATAAAGAACTTGTTGACTCCACTTGTCTACTCTACATATCATGAGTAGAGAAAGTCTACCATTGTTTTATTTTGGGCGGGAGGGTGATGTTGGTCAAAAGTCAAAATGGGTGAAAGTGGTGTTTTGTCTGTTTATTCCAAAAATGTGTTTTAATCCCATTTCAAAGCATTTTGATAAACCTTCGTAATATAGGTTCCAGGCTGCCAGCAGATATTGCCCTAGGCATGAAACACCCTCTCCAAAAAAATAATGACATGAGACAGATGTGTAGGTAAAATGGCTCATTCTTTGAACTTCAGTTTGGAGGCCGTTGGCCAACCAGCCCACAGTGACCCACTTCAAAATATAGCTTATCAATTGACCCTAACAAACCTCGATGCGAACACTGAACGTAATGCTGTCAGACTCAAAGGAAACATCAAAAGATAGCAATTCCAAGAAGCGTTTTAAACACTGAGAATACACCTACATACTGCAGGGGAAAAAAGATCACAAAGTAGCACCTTGGATGAATTGGTAAAAAAACTGAAGATAAGAACATAAGAGCCCTGCTGGATCAGGCCAAAGGCCCATCTAGTCCAGCTTCCTGTATCTCACAGTGGCCCACTAGGTGCCCCAGGGAGGCATGAGACAACAAGATGCTTGCATCCTGTTGCCACTCCCTTGCCATCCGGTACTCTGAAGTACCCTACTACTAATGTAAGGGGGTTGCACAATCCACCATTGCCTATAGCCCACGGTGGAGTTTTCTTCTAGAAATCCGTCCAATCCCCTCTTAAAGGCATCTAGATCAGAGTCCATCACCATCTCCTGTGGCAAAGAGTTCCACAGATTAACCACCCGCTGGGTAAAAAAATACAGCCACTTCATTGAATAGAACTGAGCATAGCATTGAAATGCTTTTGAAAACACTGCCAACTCACACAGTGCCACTGCCACTTTAAATACCTTTGAAAAGGAATGCAGAAGCACTGCAGACCAGCTGACTTCAACAGACCCTACAGTACAGCCATCCCAGGCCTACAAGCTTTTATAATGCAACCGTATTTTAAAAGGCTGTTCCCAGGCCTTAGGAGTTTACAAGCATGCTCAGTAGACCCTAAAGAGGAGAGAGCAGGAGCAGATGAGGAATGTCAACCAAGAAAAGGAGACCAATTAATGAAAAGGAGACCCATTAAAAGGAGTGCAATGGATGGCTTCCAAATTGCCACTGAGCACTCCAAAAGGCCTGAAGGCTCTTGGCAACACAACCAGCAGGATCCAGCCTCCCCTCTGGGTTCCTTGGACCTGCGCCTGCTATTTGGAAGAGCCAGAGCAGCGGAAGCTGTGCGGCCGAATCGCAAGCGACCAACATTGGGCCAATGGCGCTAAGAGGATTCTGCCCTGAGACATATAAATGTATCATGGGATGGATGGGGGGGAGGTTCTTTACCCTCTCACACAACACCTGATCCTCGTGAGGTAAAGGACGACCAGTTTCAGGTCACCCCCTCCTCCCCTCTCATTTCCAGCCCTCCCTCCATCTTAGCAATCATGCAAAATGTGGTGCCTGGTGGGACTCGAA
>JAJKFI010001418.1:0-15264 GCA_029204185.1 Lerista edwardsae
TCTGGTTCCACATCAAAGTCTCCTCGCACATTTCCTGAAGTGATCTGATATCTTAGCTTGGCATTGGATCCTGAAGAGGAAACAAACAAGGTTGCCACCAGATTGTCTTGTTTACTATACGAGTTCAACAAGCACCAGGGTCAGTTTCAGCATCACACCCAGAATTCTCAAAAACCAAGGCTTGTGGAGGGTTAAACCCAGAGGCTGACCAATGGCTTCTGTATGTTTTATTTTAAAATATCTCCGGTGGTGAACAATTGCTACGGTTTTAACTGCACCATTATTTCAAAATCTGAGATTCTTCTGTCAAGATTATCTTACACAGTAAAGAGAATGCATATCCAATACCTTCGTCTTTATCGTTTGCAGTTGCTGTCAAAACCGCATCCCCAATATCCTTGTCTTCATCTATATCTATTTCATACACCAAACGTGGGAACACAGGAGCATTGTCATTTATATCGCTAATAAAAATCCTCACATAAGCTGTATCTGAGAAAACAACAACAACAAATGGTTTGCTTCTAGAGATTCAGAATATTGCAATCACACCACATCTATTTCACAACACATGGCTTTTCTGACACATAGGGTTAAGGCTGCTTAAGAGTTAGGGATGCACATTCATTCTGCAATGAACAGAAAATTGTTCATTCTGTTCATTCTGCAATGAACAGAAAATTGAACCTAGTCCATTCAGCTCAAATCAAATGCCAATGGGAACCAAATGAGTTGAATAGTTCACAGTCCCATGTGGACCATTCAGGTTCGGTTCATTTTCAGGATGATGGACATGCCTTATAGAGAAGGAGGCTTCCTTCCCCACTTTTCTTTAACTTTTTAAAGCAGAAAAGGTGCATCAAACCTCTTCCCAGGAACAAGCTTCTTTTTCTCCATAGTACCTGATCATCACACCAAAACACTGGGGCAAAACACAGGCTCTATCACAAAAACATGGCCACTCTCATGCCCCTCTCCTGCTCTAAAGTGAGGTTAAAGAAAAGTTAGAAAACCAGCAGCTCTGGCTTTTTTTTAAACTTTTACAAAGGAAGTCCTCCATGCTTTCCTAAAGTGAATGGGGGGGGGGAATTTACAGTGAGCTGAACGCAAGCAACCACAGATGAATACCAACCCTGAACAAGAGTCATAGCACTGAAAAGAAAAAGATGGATAATTTCTTTTTTCTTTTTTGCACAGGCATCTAAGCCAGGCCTCTCCAAACATCTTGGCACAAGGCCTCTTCCTATATCTAACACAGTGTCAAGGGCCAGAAAATGGAACAGGTTTTGAAAAATCATCAAGCAACCCATGACACAAATCACTAACTTTTTAAAATCTCAGCTTCTGCTCTATATAACATAGGCATTAACTTTAATCTATATTCCAGATCACCCAGCATGGGTATACAGGTGTGCCCCAGTATCCACTGATTCGGTATCCACAGTTTGAATTATCTATGGATTCCATGGATACTGGGACGCCTATTAAAAAGATAGGGGAACATTAAACAAATATTTTTAAAACCTTGTTGCAGCAAAACCACTGATGTTTCCCCTATCTGTAAAACGGCATCCCCAGTATCCATGGTTTCCGGTATCCACAGTGGGGTCTAGAACAGAGCCCCAGTGGATACTGGGGCATGCCTGTATAACTCATTCAGATACTAGAGATGCTGAATGTAATTTCATTCCCTTGCACTGCAATACATTCAGCACCCCTAGTGGCTGAATGTGGTATATATTCATGCTGGGAAACCCAGAAATGCATCTTTTGAGCTATTTTTCATCCAGAGATTCTAGACAACTGCGCGGGTCAGATAAAATCCTCCAGAGGGCTGGAGGTGGCCCACAGGCCAGGGTTTGGAGACACCTGCTCTAAGCAAAAGGTTCCCTCTGTTCTATGTTAAGTAGAAGGCAAGGAAGAGCACTCCTATCTCTGGGATATCAGTAATGTACTCCTGCTAACTGGGCAAAGAGGCATCTTTTAAAGTGCCATCCTCTTACATTTAGCAGAGGGAGAGCAACTGCTCCTCTTCACCCTAGTGCGGCATTTTTTTCCAGCGGCTGTTGCCTCTTCTGCATCTTTTAAAAAGATTTTAACACCCTGGGGACAGGGAAACAGATTTATTTTGCTCCGTAAACCACCTTGTGTACTACTTTTTGTTCAAAAGCGGTATATACAAATATTCTTAATAACAGTCATTGAAACAGTTCATTGAAACTACTGCAAATATCTGATCTGAAGATTCAAGCCAATGCTCTGTTTTGTTAAATTCCAAAAAAAATAAAAATAAAAATAAAATTCTGCCATTTCTATCCAGTAATTTCAATTGAGCCGGTTGGTGCATTTTAGCTCATCAGCTTCAAACTTTGGTTAAAAACAAAACAAACAAACTATTGAAGTTACCTGTGTTAGGTTGCCCATGTAAACCAGGCCTGGCTGATTCAGAAGAATCCTGAGACTGAACTTCAATCAAGTATGATTCTCTCTTCTCTCTATCAAAAGATGCCTGGGTGGAAATGATGCCCAACTTGGGATCAATGGTAAAGTACTGGCAATCTTCACTAGAGTCCTTCAACATTAAATAATGGACCTGCAGTTGGGGAATATTCCAAGTGAAACTTTATGCTCTGTAATGGTGATCTACACAGATTATCTTCATGACAATCTGGAAAAAAGGTCATCACTGTTTTGTAAAATGGAGAAATAAACACATAGAGACCATCTTGTCCATGCCTATGCAACAATGTGACCTCATATAACAGGCCCAAAACATTATTCATTGAATTATACAAATGTTAGTTAACGTTTTTATGCACTTGCATCCCACTTCTCCATGCAGTGGGAAGTTCCAGTGCCTCCGTCTGCAGCACAGATGTGCCTTACAGCACTTTGTGACCACATTGGGCTGACGCAAGCAACATGCGTCAGCCCAAAGGCGCTACTGGATTGCGCCCTCGGTCTTATACCATGGACAGAACTAATTCCCTTCAACCTGAATGAGACATGTAACGTGTTTCTACCCTATGCAAAAGATAGCAGCTGCTGTCAGGTTCCAAGATAATACTAATGTTACACTTCCTACTTCAGGAGACTATCAGTGGCCTCTTATACAAAACAACAACAACATAGGAGTCATGAGCCCAAGCAAATAATACTGCACCTGACAGGAAACGGAAAAGCAGCAGCAAGTGGTTAACGCTTCCTATTGTACTCCTCATTATAAGGATAAAAATAATAAAAAAGGCAAACCTCTCCATGGAGTCCAGAGTCTGAATCAGTAGCCAAAACCTGCACAACAGAAGTACCAATATCTGCTCCTTCAGGTACAGAAACTTCATAGGTAGAAGATGTGAAAAATGGAACATTATCATTGACATCTGGAGAACAAAACACATATTCAGCAACTCAGCTTTAATTCAATACTTCAATTGTTTACTAACAATTTAGTATTGTCATTAAGCAAAGTGAGGAACACGTTCCCTTTGCAGTCAGTCCTTTTGTCTCTTGCTCAGTAAAATCTTCATGCATACTCTCCATTCAGTAATGTTGCAATATAACATACTTTTTATTTTATATTTATTTTTAAAACTTATACATAACAGCGTATTTTAAAAACTGTATCCCACCACCAACTCCTTCCTCCTCAGCCTTCCTACATGGTTGCTGAGAAAACCAAAATTGACAGAATAAAAATGGTTTCTGTGAAAAGGTTCTGACTAGTAATACAGAAACCTTTGTTTGAACTGAAGTTTTTGACTTCAACAACAACAACAAAAGGTTATAAAGAGCTTGTATACACTCCATGGCCCAATCCTATCCTGGGCTGGCGCCAGAATCCTGCACACTGCCCAGGATATGGCTATCACAAGGCATGTTGCTGCAGCTAGGAGAATGGAAGTGCCAGCAAAGAGGTGGTAAAATGGGACGATGGCCAGAAGCCAGCAGAAGTAAGTTCTCTGCCAAGCGGGGAGACATTCCGGGGTAGAGGGAAGGTGGGGAGAGGGTAAAACTGGGTGGGGGGAAAGTAGGCAGGCAGGAGGGGAGTTCAGGCCCATGAGAGGGGCAGGGACGGCAGCAGAGGCTGCCACAGGATCCTATCCTGTCCCATCCCTGGCCTCAAAACCATACACGTCTACTTGGTTTTGCACCAGCAATTGAGTTGGCCCAGTAGACCCATAAGAAGTGCTGGGGCTCAACACAGGGCAAAGGAACTGACGTTAACGTACCCCAAGAGGCTCCAAACTCCGCCTTGCAGGCTGGATCCGGTGTCCTCCTGATCATTCCCTGGTGTGAGCATTAGTTTGTGTTCCACCAGGGAAGCCGCGAAAGACCCCAACTACAGCTTCCAGGGGTCTTTGCAGCCAGTTGATTCTGGGGTCTGCTGCCCCAGCAAGCCACACACCTGTCATTCCGTGCAGAGGCAGCTGGCTGCCAAGATCCCTGGGAGATGTTGTCGGGTTCTTTCACGGCTTCCCCGGCGGAATGCAAAATGCCATTCTCACCGGGGAAGATTTCCCCTCTGCAGCAGCCCCCAGCTTGGAGACCACTGCCTTACCCCAAGGAGACCTCTGGCTGCCTCCCTGTCCCCTTGGGATACAGCAGAGCCATTGTGGTGCAGCTGTATTGCAGGGCAGCCAGCCCAATTAGGACTGAACTGCTCATTTGTAAAAAACATATACCTAAATTTCACGTGGTGAAACATGGATGTGGTGGCACAGCGAGTTAATCCGCTGTTGCTGGGCTTTCAACCGCAAGGTTGGGAGTTCGAGACTGCGTGACGGAGTGAGCTCCCGCTGCTTGTCCCAGCTCCTGCCAACCTAGCAGTTCGAAAGCACGTAAAAAATGCAAGTAGATAAATAGGGACCACTTCGATGGGAAGGTAACGGCGTTCCGTGCACTACGGCACAGAGTCATGCTGGCCACATGATCGGACAAAAACGCCGGCTCTACAGGCTTTGAAATGGAGATGAGCACCGCCCAGTCGGTCACAACTAGACCATTCGGTCGTGGGGAAACCTTTACCTTTAAATTTCAAAACCTTTTGAATTACAACCCAAGCAATTTTCATTCAAAGCCAAACTGCTTTTTAAAATATATCACTAAATACATTTAGATTTAGTGAGGACTCTATTTCTAAGAGGCAGGTCATATGAGGTTGCTCGCAATCTTCATTGGAGACCTTCTCTGAGGGCACAATCCTAACCAACTTTCCAGCACTGGGGCAAAGTCAATGAGGTAAGGGAACAAACATTCCCTTACCTTGAAGAGGCCTCTGTGACTACTATGCCACTGCAGAATGCAGAATATGCCCCATTGGCACAGCTATGCCAGTGCTGGAAACTTGGTTAGGATTGTGCCCTGAGCCCTAGTACCAGTCAAGTTTAGGTAGGTAGTAGTTTGAGAGAGGGTCTCCTCAGTCATGGCACCTCACATATTAAATGCTTGCTTGGTCCCAGCTCCAATGTCTTTTCAGGCAGCAGGCAAATATTTCATTTATTCAGACATTTGCCTTATGGCTGTATTCACAGCATGTTGAATATCCGGCTTTAATTGTTCCTGCAAAGTTGACCTGCTGCATCTGTGCTTTATATTGTCTTTCTTGCTAAATTTTACTGTATTGTTTTGTCTTTAAAACTGTGTGTTTCTGTGGGAGTTTATGCTTAAGGGCAACTCAAAAAGTTTCAAACTGAATCAACCAACAAGTATAATCCAGTTTTATAGATTTTTGAAAAATAGAGAAAAGGATAGAGAAAATTCAAAAACACCTCAATATACATCCAATAAGGAACTGTTCCTTGCAGAAATAATGACTAACCTGAAATATTAACATGAACTGTGGCAAAAGACGCTAAAGGAATCATAGCTACATTTTGAGCCTTTACGTTCAGCGTGAAAAACTTGGTGGTCTCAAAGTCCAGCGGTTCGGCAACCAGAAGCGAAGCAGACCCATCTGCTCTGTTTGGTTTGAGGTAGAAACGGACAGGCATGTTAGTCTCTGGAACCTGACCTTCCTCTAGGCTATACGTGACCCTTGGATCATCCAGAGGAGAGGTGGCTTTGATAGTCTGCAAATAAACAAAAAGAACCACAAAAAGTGGGATGGTATAACTGCATGACATGAACAAAAAAAACACACCAAAAACAGGGGCCACTACAGTACCAAAAGACTAGAAGCCAAGAAAGGAGAGGTGATTTTAATTTGTGATGTAACATGTTACAATCAATCCTCATTATCCACTAGGTTTAGGTTCCTGGAAATCCTCATGGACTATTGATCCTATGGGAGCAACTGGGTTAGGTGCAAGGGGGTACCTTATCTGCCATCAGAAGAATCTAGCAGAGACTCTCAGGAAGCCAGCAAAGTGCAGCAGGAAGTGCCAAAAGACCTCTTAATGATGCAGATACCTTCAGAATGCATGGACCCATAAACAAGGCCAGCAGATGCTTCTGCTGACCGTTTTAAAGGGGTCATCGCTAGTTGTAGGTGCCATTCTGAAGGTTCCTGCATCCTTCGGAAGGTCTCTGTATAGTGGATAAAAGGACAGAGGTGCAGATAACAAGGTAAGTAACAATTCTGCCCCTTGCGGATAAGTAAATTAGCAGATAGCGAGTTTGCATATAAAGAGGCCTGACTGTATGTTGCCTTCTCAAGGATAACAAAATATTCTTCCACTTACCAAAGCAGGTTACGTGGCTAGCTGTTTCTGTCACTAGTTGCCTCTCAGTAGGCAGTTAATTATTTTGCCCCTGCTAATGGAGCAAAGAGGTACCTTTTAAAGTTGTTCCCTCGTATATTTAACAAGGGGTTAGCAACTGTCCCACTTCACCCAAGCATGGCATCTTTTCCAGTGGCGGCGGCTGGTGTCTGTTCTGCATCTCTTTTAGACTGTGAGCCCTTTGGTGAAAGGGAACCATTGTTTTGTTTTGAAAAACGCTTTGTGAGCTACTTTTTGTTGAAAAGTGGTATATAAATGTATATAAATATAAGTGGTATATAAACTGTTTTTAAATTTGTTTTTAATTGTGTTCTTAATTTTTTGATTATATTGTTTAATACTGTTTTTAATTGTTTTTAATGTGAATTGTTATATTGTTTTTATATATATATTGTAATGCCGCCTTGGGTGCCTTCGGGCACAATAAGGCGGGGTAAAAATCCAATAATAAATAATAAATAAATAAATACTCTTAATGATAATAATTTCAGCGGACTGTTTTTGCTGCTGCATTTTAATGGTGGATTTTCTTCATATACTGATGTTTTAAAACCATGCTCTATTAGTGATTTTTTTTTAGTTTATTGTACTATTCTAATATTGAATTATTTCTTCTACTTTTGTTCTTTTGTAGAACAAGACAGAAATATTGAGAAACACATACATACAGTCCCAGGGTAGCAATTCCTGCATCTGTGCATAGCTAAAAAACCATACAAGTGAATTGTTTCCTGAGAAAGCCACACACTGAAAACCAGAACAGTGCATATAGATATGGATACACTAACACAATACATACTTTTGCTTCTGAATCATATCATATATGCAAATCACAATGCACAAACTATAGTCAAGTGCCTCACTGATATACACACAAAACAAAAAGATGATCTTCCAAATTATTCCAGCTGTAGCATTTAGAAATTGGAGGTTGCAAATTTCCTGCCCAAATGGTACAACTTGTTTAGCCTGCTAGGCCAGTAACAGACAGGAGTATGCCTGCAAGCAGCACACGCACTCACAATATCCATGTTCTCACATGTCTGGAATGACATGTAGCCGAGGACAGCCTAGAATCATTAAACTTAAAATGTTTATGACATGTTTTAAAAAACCCATATCTAGGAGTGGGTGTTGTTGAAAACCGCTTTTTGGGTGTTAACAACTGCCTTTTGGCAGTTAAAATATCTGAATAAAAACATAAAACACCACATTTTGGTGTTTAAGATGTTTTCCAGAAATTAAAATAGACTACTTTTCCAATTAGAAATAATACTGTGGCTGCATCTGCTGGCACTATAACATCTCCCTAGCACACTTTTAAAATTAATAAAAATGAGAATTTGAATTGAGAATGTAGAATACTACATTATATTATAACACATAATACTACATATACTATAATACTATATTATAACACATAATACTACAATTTGCTATTTTAATCAAGAAATTTTGGAAAAAAATATCATCAAAAACTCACACCCCTGCCCATATCATACCAGAATCTTGGTGTCATGAACCATATTCTCAGGGACTGTGACCCAGTATACACTTTTCTCCCACCGCGGTGCCTGATTAAGTACATTAGTCGCTGTGACTATCAGTTCCACAGAGTTGCTTCGGTTCCCTCCATCTGTGGCTATGATGTAGCTATTTATTTGGAACGTCTGCAAAACAATTTGCAACAAAACTTGAGCATTCATTTGCTAGAACAGTCTGCAAACAGCAGGTGCTTCTGCAGCAAAAAAAGTGACATGCTATAAATGGAAGCTACCTTGGAGATGACATGATTCACATATACCCAGCCTGTGCCGGGGTTGATTTTGAAGTATTCTGGCTTCTGAAGTAACATGGAGTATGTGATGACGGCATTCACTCCTTGGTCATCATCATGAGCCGCAGCACGGAGGAAACTTGTTCCCACAGGGGTGTCCTCACGAAGGAAGTCTTTAGAAAGGTAAGTACACAGTTTCTGAACACTGTGACATCCTCTCCTGACATTAAGCGATGCAAGTCACAGCACTGTCTTGCTGGCTGAAATAACTCTAACAGCACTATGTTTTGTCGGATGCAAATATGTACTGCCCTTCATCTATATTTATAGTATAGAACCCAGTGGTTCCCAAACTGTGGGTCGGGACCCGCTAGTGGGTCGCGAGCCAATTTCAGGTGGGTCGCAAAGGACCTAGAGCAGCCATATTAAAAATAGGAGGGCTGCGTGCTTGTGTCAAGGTTGTAAATAGCCTTTTTCTCTTTCTGGTTCACTTTACTATTGGAAAATAGCTGAGAAATATCCCAACTTATTGCTGCATTCTCAGGGAAGCAGCAGGCTCTGGTGTCACAATGGCAGCCGTGACATCACTTCTGGTGACTCCCAGTGCTAAAAAGTTTGAGAACCAATGGTACAAAACAGTGGTTCTCAAACATTTTAGCACCGGGACCCACTTTTTAGAATGGCAATCTGTCCAGGACCACTGGAAGTGTTGCCATGGCCAGAAGTGCCGTCATAGCAGTACCAGAGCCAGCTGCTGCTTTCCTGCGATTGCAGCAATAAGTTGGGTCATTTTTCAGCCATTATTTTTCAGCCAATTGCAAAATGAACCAGAAAGAAAAAAAAGCCTATTTATAACCGTGACACAAGCAAAACAACCACCCAGCCCTCCCCCATTCCAGCATCCCATCTTCCCATCCCATCTTCCAGCATCCCATTGTATCTGGTCTCTGGATTCTATCAAGCCGAGCATGAAGTTTACCCAGTTAAATGTTGGCTGACGGATTCCAAAATCCGAAGATATTCAAATCCATGGATTCGAGGCCACCCACCAAACCCAACCAGAGCTGAGCTCCAGAGCTACTACCCCACCAAACCTGACGAGAGTCCCACTGGCCCAGGCCTCAGAATGTCTTAAACGGCATAACTACCATACTCACATTGATAGCGGCTGTTCTCAAATTTTGGATCATTGTCATTCATGTCAGCAATGAAGACGGTGATCTGACACATGCCAATCAGCGGCTCCTGAGCTTGGTCCGTAGCTGTCACAGAGAGAGCATACGCCCTCTGCTTCTCTCGGTCAAAACTCCGAGCTGTAGTGATAATGCCTAAAGAGAAGCAACTGGTATCAATCCTACTTTTCACAAGCTGCAGAGGCTAAACATTTCTCTTTTGCAAACCTTTGGTTACACAAAAGGGCTTCCTTTTGTTACAGTTTACACTCTTACAGTTTATTTTCTGTGTACCTCTCAGAGTTAAAAGTAGCATAGAAGCATACAAAAATGTGCTGAAGAACTTCCCAAACTTGCAATGCGTGTGGGGCTGACTGTTCTTCAGGACAAAGATCTAATTTTAAAAAATCAACTGCAAAAAAATAAAGAAATCATAATAAACTCAAAAGAACCGTGCAGGAGCCAAACTAGAATGCATCAGGAGCCATGAAATTTATTAAAGAAATTCTGGTGCACTCAAATGAATTTCTAGGGTTTTTTAAAAACAGGACTTCATGTTAATACAAGGGTGTAACAGAGATGCAGCTATTAGTAGCCTAACAACCAGTTTTATATGAAGATAAGCCACTTCCACGGAGTGGACAGGAGATGCTGCAGCTGAGAAAGGCACAACCCTTTTTTCTCTACCTGCTTTTTACCCACTCAAACTGGCTCTTCCCCACCCCCTACACAGGATTTTTGGTGTGAGAATACATACCTTTAGAACTCCAGAGGAAAAGCAGAGGCAGGAGCAGGGATTTGGAGTGGGGAAGGGTTAAGCATCCCCTCACCCACTCAGTGGTGTTCCTATGGGGAGCCAAACACTAACTGTTGCAAGAGCCTGAGCTCCTGTGTAATGTGGCCCCTCCCCCTCACCTCCCGAGCCATTTGCAGCTCTGACAGCAAAGCCTCCAGGCCAGCTGTCCCATCCACAAATGGCTCTGGAGGCAAGGGGGTAGGGCTGTGTTACACAGGAGCTCAGGCTCCTGCAAAGCTTAGCATTTTGCCCCACCTGTAAGAATGCATTGCTCCACTGCCAATTCCTGATCGCCCCCAAAGAAAGGAGTTTTTGCCTTCATCTCTACCTACTCAGAGCTAGAGAGATGTAACAGATTCTGATCCAGCAGAAACTAGATCAGTGGTTTTCAAACTTTTTCATTTTGCAGAACATTGACAAGGGACTAAAATTGTCAAGACACACAATACTACCAGTGGCCCTACTAGTAAATGACCCTCCCCCAAACTCCTCCAGCACACCTGTGGACCTGGCACACGGTTGAAAATCACTGTTCTAGACATTAAAAGTCTAGCAGCTACATGGGTCAAGTATGGCTGTTCTGACCTGAACTGGGATCAATACTGAACCCGGGTGAAGCTCCATCCCTGTGCATAAGACCGTATTTCACTTCTCCATTCATGCCAAGATCTGCATCATAGGCTTCCACTTGCAGGACAAAGGTGCCTGGGGGCTGGTTTTCTAGAACCCAGGTGTTGTCGCTGTAGTAAGCACACTAAAATACAAGTAATTAGCAGATTACTTGAATAACTGTAGAATTTATTTGTCAAATAATGTTCAGCATTGCTCAGAAAGCATTGCTCAGGGCACAATTCTAACCTGGAGTTAGGCTGGCACAGTTTAGGCCAGCAAAGTTTGACCAGCACAAGGGCCACCATAAAGTATGTTTGGACCACTCTTGGAGTCAGGAGGGATGGCACATGTCTGTGTTCTGGCCTTTCTGACTTGAGAGTGGTCCAAACATACTTATGGTGGCCCTTGTGCCAGCCAAACATGCTGGCCTGTGCCAGCCTATCTCCAGGTTAGGACTGTACCCTCAGAGGCTTTCAGTTAAAATAGAGGGAAATCAAAGGCTTCAAGGAATAGTGTTTAGAATTTGTTTTCCTAAAATACCAAAGGTTAGTTGCTTCCAGTCCAGAATTCTTGCATTACTACCCTTTGTTCACTCATTTTATCAGTCTCGGAAGGATGGAAGGTCAACCTTGAGTCAACCTTGCGCCAGCAACTTGAGAACCCAACCTCCACCAGGATCAAACTCAGGTCATGAGGAAGTTGGACAGGATTGGGCTGGGCTGGGAAGTGCTGTATGGAACCTCCTGCTACACTTTTGCCTTCACCTAAACTGCAGAAGAGTGATGCAAAGAGCAGCAAAGCAGAAATGACTGAAGTCTTGCATATTTCACCCTTTCATGGTATCACCAATCAAGGAAAATAACACCATACCCCTCTAGTTAAAAACTAATCCAAATCTACAATTTTAAAAATGGCCCATAAGAAAACTTGCAGCATCAGCCTACCTCTCTGAAAATGGGCTTGTTGTTGTTTATGTCATTAATTCCTACAATGACTTCTGAGAAGCTGCTGAGACATTTCGGTCCTCCAGAGGAATTGTCATCGATAGCAGAGATATTTAAAACATATTGTGGACCCCTCAGCTTAGGCAAAGGGTTTCTGCGAAGCCTGAGGATGCCTGAATTAGGAATGAGAGGGAGATAAGGTAAATTACTGACAAAAAAGAGAGAAGGTCATACTGCTTTATTGCAATTTATGGAGATAAAACAAGAACAATGGCAGGAGACTCTGCTTAGATGTTTTCAATACTGATCATTATGCAGTTCATCTATAAAGAAGAGACAGAATCTGCAGATGAAGCAAGAGTATAGCACCTCAGGTGTGTTTAATTCACAACTCTTACAACCAATCAGAATCAAGGAAGTAAGAGTGCAATCCTAATCCCGGGCTGGTGTATGCAGGCCAAGACCTGGTTTGGGACTGGCTACAGTGCAAACAAGGGAAAGGGGGAAACATCCTTCCCCTGGGTAAAGCACAGCAGCCTGGGTGGGGCTACTTGGAGCTGTGCTGCTGAAATCAGCGGCTCAACTCCAAGTGGCCAGATCGGGCCAGAGACAGGGGTTAGGATCAGGTCCAAGTGCCAGATCCTGTCGCCACCCACCCTTCTCAGGCCGGCCCACCCACGGACCCACTCGTCCTCCACCCCCCTATTCTGTCTTCTTCCGCCTCCCACCACCTTCCCCGAGCCCCTGTGCTGGCCTCCGTAGGCCGGCCTTACCTTTTCGGTGCAGGGCCAGGTCTGGACACAGGGAGGCCATTGCATATCCTTCATTGTTTCCCACCCAGATGCTGGCACAAACAATTTGTGCCAGTCTAGAGCACCCTCTGGATTGCTCTTTCAGTCAGCAAAAGGTCTACTCAGGAGAAAGAGGCCAGAGATATAGAACTGGGCATCTCCTACAGTTATGGAGATCTTGTTTATTAATATTAATATTAATATTAACAACAACAACAACAAACTGAGCTTGTCTGTTTCCACTTCCTTTCAGGGCAGGGGAGAATGTAGCCCAGCTAGCTTGGTCCTGGAAAATACACAGCTTCATTGCTGGCCAGTTAAGTGATTTGAGTCCCTCCCTGAACAATGCAAATCTATCTCTATTTCAAAGTTCCCACAGGCCAGAAAAACAGAATACTTCAGCCCAAGCTGATTTCTGCGAGTCCACGTAATGGTGAAAGTCAAAGTATCCTTGGAGAAATATCCTTGTTGCTTTCCCTGCTTTCCACGGAAAGTATCCTTGTTGCTTTCCCTGTGGACAGAAGCCCACACTGTGGTGGGTTTCTGTCCATCTATTTAGATTGATTTATTAGAGAACATCCACTTTTCCAATTCTAAGGTGGTCTACAGTAACATATAATAATTTAAAAATAGTTATAAGGCAATATAAAAGCAGCAGGTACAATATAAAACAGAGAGACAACAAACAAGTTCAAGCAACAGACAGTTCTAAAATTGGCTGAAACAGCAGGGTCTTCCACCAAACTGTGAAACACAAATAAAGGGAGGGGACAATCCCAGGACATGAAGTACCACATTCCAGGTGCCAATAAAGAGATTTTCACATGTTCCTGCCAACCAAATTTCAGAAGATGGTTGGACACATGGATAGGTCTCACCAACTAACCTCAATGGTTTTGCACTCTATCATTGATCCAGGAGTCATGGAAAGTGACAACATGAACAAGCCCAAAATAAAAATGTTGGAAACCCTGGACAGAATACTTTTCAGAACTTGAGACAAAAGGGTTTCTCTATTCTGTAATTTAGAATTATAGAAAGCTATATGGGTCATCGCTCCGAACACGCTAATTCAGTGCATGAACAGTCTGAAAAGCATTCCTGTAAAACCAAATGTCTGCAATATACAAAAAGTCTACACAATATCACACACTTGCGCAGGGTAATGGAAAAGAATATTACACCTGTTCCCACCTTTATGGCGATCCATTTCAAAATTGCCTTCTTCATTACCACCAGAAATTAAGTACAAGACTCTGTCTCCATCAGGATCTTTTGCATGGACCGTGGCCACGAGTGTCCCAGGGCCAGCATCTTCCAAGAGGAAAGTTCTATAACTGAAGCAAAGAAAAAAGAATTGCTCTCTCATTACTAAATTGTTCAACAATGTCCCAATATATAGAACTATTTAATATCTTAAATTTGACAAGAGCTCCCTTTTGTGACTGAATAGCTCTACTCTACCACTACTTACTCAGAGATAAGTCCCACCAAGTTAAATGGTCAATGGCATAGCCACACCATCTGGCACCCAGGGGTATGAATCTAGCCCCTAGGCCCCTCAGAAGACCTTAGAAAGGCACTTCTGTTTTTTGCCAAAATAAAACGAGAGGCCTCTAGCAGGCCATGTCACACCCAGGCAATTGCCCCTGCCCCCCTCTTAGATATGCCACTGAGCCTTAGTAAGTGAAGAGAAAATATTGGCTTATATTATAGTGTTACTACACTATACTACTGACTTTGGTGCTGAAATAACTTGTATATCTTCTTCAAGTAAGTGCAAGAAACAAGGACAATATTAATACCATCAAAGAGAAAACTCATTTTACATGAGATAAACAGAATATCTTTGAGAAATGAAAGGGCATACATTCTACATACATTCCACAGTTGTAGGTGTAAGCCATGCGGTATATCTGGTCTTCTAGGTACTAACCATTGCAACTTATTTAATGCATGATAAAAACAAATGTTACCAGCCAGACTCCTATAGCAAGCCTAAATTATGAGTACAGGCATACACTGGAATCCGATGAGGTTCTGTTCTGGACCCCACCGTGGATACCTGAAACAGTGGATACTGGGGATGCCTTTTTAAAGAAAAGGGAACATCAGAGGTTTTGCTCCAACAAGTTAAAAAAAGACATTTGTTTAACGTTCCCCCGTCTTTTTAATAGGGGCCCCGCTATCCATGGTATCTGTGGGTAACTGAAACCATGGATACGCCTGTAAACAGATTTTTTAAATGCATTAAATAAGATGCAATGGTCATGCACTGCATGAAAATTCAATGAAATTTTCCCCTAGAAAGTCTTCAAATATGCTTTCTGCTTATGCCACTGAATTTGAGTTTGTTTCCTCCCTGTTTTGACCGAAAGAGAGGGAGAGTTCTGTGCCCTTTCAAATATTCTGACATTGGGAGGATAAGCCTAGTCAGCACCTCAGAATCAATA
>JAJKFI010001515.1:0-16480 GCA_029204185.1 Lerista edwardsae
CCACTCCCTTGTATCTGGCAATCTGAGGTAAACTTCTGAGGTAAATACGAGGGAAATAAAACAGAATTTGCTGTCCTGTCTGTGGGGAGGGAGCTATAATAACTTGCAACCCAATCTGGGCCTTAAGAACATCAGAGGAGCCCCCTGAATCAGGCCAGCTTTGTGGATCTCACAGTGACCCACCAGGTGCCTCAGGGAGCACACAGGACAAGAAGATGCCTGCATCCTGTTGCCACTCCCTTGCATCTGGCATTCTGAGGTAAAATTCTGAAGTAAATATGAGGTAAATAAAACAGGATTTTCTATCCTCTGCGGGGAGGGAGCTATAATAACTTGCAACCCAATCTGGGCCTTAAGAACATAGGCTCCACTGGATCAGGCCAAGGCTCATCTAATCCAGCTTCCTCACAGTGGCCCACCAGATGCCTCAGGGAGCACACAAGACGACAAGATGCCTTCATCCTGTTGCCACTCCCTTGCACTTGGCCTCCGGACATAGGCTACCTTTAAGTCCTGGAATTTGCATTGTCACGACTTGTAATATGCAATGGCTGTTTCCTCCATAAATCTATCCCATCCCCTTTTAGAGGCATCAAAGCTTTCAGGTGCCATCACCACATCCTGTGGCAAGGAGTTCCACAGATTAATTACACCCTGCATAAAAGAATATTTTCTTTTGTCTGTTCTAACTCCCCCGCCACTCAATTTCAGTAGCTGTTGCCTGACTCTGGTATTGTGTGAGAGGGAAACAAGAAAAGCAGGAGGAAGTTTGCGTGGCTGGGGGTGGCATTGCTGGAAGAACCCATGTCCCTGGCAGGGGTGTGGACAGGCCCGCTGTATTTTGCACGGAGACTTGGATCTAAAACTGGTGAGCCAATGGTGGATCTCCCCTCTTCTCTAGGCATACAACTAACCTGTGTTTGGGTTCTTTTTTCCTTCCAGCAGATGGCAGGCGTATGAGTGGAAACGAGGAGGCTGCCGAGTGGAACCCTCCCCAACCAGTGGAGCCAACCGGAGATTCCGGCAGGTTCCATACGGCGGACAGGAGCTACAACAGTCAGGCCAAACCAAAGGGGCCACAGGGAAGCAACCCCCAGGGAATGGAAGGGAACTCCACCGGAGCGAAGCAGTCTCTGTGCTCAAACTGCGGGGGGAGTTTCAATCCAAGCTCGGGACTCCTCGGGCCGGAGGGCCTCCCCCCTGGGACGAACCCCTACAAGTGCTCCGTGTGCGAGAAGAGCTTCTGCCAGGTCGCCAAGCTCATCGCGCACGAGCGGCTGCACACGGGCGACTGGCCGTACAAGTGCTCGTTCTGCGGGAAGAGCTTCAACCGGAGCTCGGACGTCTCCCGGCACGAGCGGATCCACACGGGGGAGAAGCCGTTCAAGTGCACCACCTGCCAGAAGTGCTTCAGCCAGCGCTCCAAGCTGATCGTGCACGAGCGCTTCCACACCGGCGACAAGCCCCACACCTGCTCCTACTGCGGGCGGAGCTTCCACCAGCGCTCGGACCTGGTGAAGCACGAGCGGATCCACACGGGGGAGAAGCCCTACAAGTGCTCCGACTGCGGGGGCAGCTTCCACCGCAGCTCCGACCTGGTCAAGCACAAGTGGATCCACACGGGGGAGAGGCCGTACAAGTGCTCCACGTGCGAGAAGAGCTTCCGGCAGCGCTCGGCCCTCCTGTACCACGAGAGGACCCACACGGGGGAGAAGCCCTACACCTGCACCGCCTGCGGGAAGGGCTTCAGCTGCAAAGCGCACCTCGTGCTCCACAAGAGGACTCACACCGGGGAGAAGCCGTACAAGTGCAACTTCTGCGGGAAAAGCTTCACCACCAGCTCGTACTTTGTGAAGCACCAGAGGATGCACCTGGGGCAAGAAGCTCTGCCAGTGCTCTGAGTGGAGGAAAAACGGCTCTGTTGAGCAAAAAACACCCCATTAGTAGGGTCATGCGCTTAACTGAACTGTGCCACTTCGGGCTGCAGGTAGGGAATATGAATATTTGAATGCTCCCAAAGGAGAAAATCTCTGCATGTAGAAAACTAGTATGTTGGAGAGAGAGGTTGTCACCTTTTCCCTGACATGCTAGCTTTCGGTGTGCGGGGAGATTTCTATATAGAGCGCAGCATTCAAACATTGAGTTCTGTACTTGAAGCGGTGTAGTCTCAGCAGCAACTTCACAACGTGCTGATTGTGGAGACTGGACGTTCTGTCTTGCAATGGCCAGAAGTGGTTTGAGGACAGGTGTGGGGAAAAGCCGTTAAACGAACGCTGATTGTGTGTGCCGAATTTTTAAAGGGAGAGAAGGCCGGCGATTGCTTGCCTGCTATGAGACAAAAATACTATCGTCTCGTTCTCATCCCTGGCTAAGGGCGCAATCCTAACCAATTTCCAGCTCCGAGGTCAGGGAACAAACATTCCCTTGCCTTGAGTGAAGCCTCCGTGACTGCCCCCCAACTGCAGGATGCAGCACGTGCCCCATTGGCGCTGCTATGTCAGTGCTGGAATGTTGGTTGGGATTGCGCCCTAAGCCAGCTAATTCTATGAAATAAACCGGTGAAGGCAGTGAATCAAGATAATTTTATTATGATATTTATATACCACTTTTCAATAAAAGTTCACAAAGTGGTTTACAAACCAAAATAAATTAACAAATCATCCTCTGTTTCCTCGAATTGTAGAACTGGGGGGGCGGGGTTTCTATTAAAATTAAAAACCAGAAAAATGTCGGCAGTGCAATCCTATGTATGTCTACTCAGAAGTAAGCCCCATTGAGCTTAATGGGGCTTCCTCCCAGGTAAAAGCGTGTAGGATTGCAGCCTAAATTGTGCAGGGCGTAAAAATCTGGGCACTTGTTGATGACACGCAAGAAAACTGCCCCTCTCTGCCTGAGAAGGGCTACAATCTTGTTATAATTGCTACAGATGAACAAATTAAAATGCTTAATGGAATAGAGCAGTGCTATTCAAACTTTTTAGACAGGGACCCACTTTTTATAATGGCACTTGTGTCGGGACCCACCATTAATCTGGGAGTGATGTCGCGGCAGGACGTGACATCATCAAGCAGGAAGTGCTGTCATTGTAACATAATAAAATGACATAATTGTAGCATAATAAAATCCTGAAATGCAAATTCGCATTCTTGGACTGCAGCAATTGTACACCCATGAAATAGCTGCGCAAGAATAGGACAGCTATTTTGTTTTTTGTTTTGAACTAAAAACAAAATTTTTAAAAACCCTCACTTGAAAATTCGAACTGTCAACACTCACAAAAGGAATATAGCAAGAGTAAGGTCTGCCGTTTCCAAGATGGCTGCTCCCAGCTTTCCACGACCCACCAGATAATGTTTGCGACCCATCAGGTCGGTCCTGACCCACAGTTTGAATAATACTGAAATAGAGGAAGAAGAAAGGAAGGTGTTGATATTTTATAAATTGTAGGTTATTGGTAAAAAAGCTTATTGGCAGTAAGGAAATACGCCCTGTACACAGTCAGCAAGTAACTGACAACCACAAAGAATGGTGACGCCCAGCAGCATCATTCACCCGGTACACTGGGCGGGACTTACCTTTGAGTGGCAGTCCTCCCGTTGCGTCACGCCGCGTTCCGCCGCGTTCCTGCTTGCCCTGGGAAATGCCATTAAGCATTCTGGGCGGGCGGGAAAGCGGCGGAAGGGAATAATCTTCTCTTCTCCAAGCCTTAAATAATGATCTGTTCATTTCTGGGTGGGCGGGAAAGCGGCGGAACATGGCGTGACGCAACGGGCGGACTGCCGCTCAAAGGTAAGTCCCGCCCAGCGTACCGGGTGAATGACGCCACTGGTGACGCCCACAAACTTTGATGGCTTAAGAAAAAAGGGATTGGGCAAATTTGTGAAAAAGAGATCGCTTGACAGCTGTAAGTTGTGATAGCTGAAGACAGTGATGTCATTCAGGGGGAACGGACCAGAACGGGCGTTCCGGATCCTAACGGGCTCCGTGGCTGGTTCCGGGTTCCAGACAAGTGCCAATCAAAAGTGAGTTCTTGTTCCTAAATCATTTGAATGACACCACTGGCTGAAGAGAACCTCCGTGTCCAGGAGCAGGATACTTCTAAATGCCAGATGCTGGGTCGAACCACAAAGGCAGGTGTGTTGCCTCATGCCCCCGTAGGCATCCTGAAGGTGCCGGGCCAATTGCTGCTGTCGCAGGATGCTGGACTTCGGTGGGACTTTTGTTCTGGTCCAGAAAGACCGTTCGTGTGTTCCGGAAAGAGCCCAGCTGGCAGGGAAATGGAAGCTGCTGGAACTGGCTTCTTAGTGATGTGGTCGTGATCCTCCGGACTGAAAGCCAGGGCTCGCCGGAGCTGGGGGGCCGCTGCGCGTAATGGAAAGATGCCACTTTGGAATGTATCGCGACAAGAATGCAGTGGATGTGGCATTCGTGTTTCTGCCTTGGTAGTCCGGAGGAGGAACGGAGAGATGGCGAAGACTCCGTGCAGGCTGCACATGAACCGCATGGTTGAGCATCAGCGAGGTGGGGATGTTGTTCCCTTGTGTCTGGAGGGTTCTGGCTGTCCACTAGTTGGAAACAGGATGCTTGGCTGGACAAGCCATTTGGGCTGATCCAGCAGACAAGCCATTTGGGCTGATCAGCATTTGGGCTGATCCAGCAGAATAATAGTCTTATGTGACGGATGTTGGACAAGGTTGGCGGAGGTCCATCCCACCACTCTCGTGGTGTCACCACGTCAGGGAGCATGTGAACTTGTTCCAGGACTCCCAAACTTACATTTCATCAGCCATACCCAGAATGATTAACCACTTGCTGCCCATCAGGCAAAGGGGAGGAATTCATGGAAGAAGCTGCTTGTGATGGAAATCCTGTGTGGCCATGTGAACATGACTTAGTGGACTTGTTCCCTCACCCGAGTATGGAACTAGGGGATTGATCTGCAGGATATGTGGGGGTGGCTTCTGTTTAAAAGGCAAAACAAAACTCCACGCAAGTAGAAAGCTTGCACATCAGGGAGAACTGTTCTATCTGAGCTTTATTGTGCTAGTTTTCTGCTTGCAGGGAGTTGTGGAATACTTGGTTTTTGGAAGGGCAATCACGTAGGTGGGCATTCAAAAATGTCACCGCCCACCTGCCACCTGAAATGTTGCACTCTGTACATGCAGCCTAGAACTCTATCACCTCGTTCTGTTATGTGGGTAAACCAGATCATCTTTTGGGTGCCTCAAGAAAAATGTACACATGCTTCACAGTGTCAAATTCGTCCTGCTGTAATTTGCACATGCACTCTGCAACACTATAATTCACACCCGTACTGCATATTGGGGTACACAGAAGCAGTCGCTCGTCCCAGTTAATTAATCGATCAGTGAATGAATTGGGCCAAATGCTCATAACGTTGCCACTTGCGCATGGCTGGCCTTGTCGGCGAAGGGCATCCCCTGATGGGGGGGTGCTGGGATGGCTCTGCGCATCTCTTCAGTGGCTTCCCTTAGATATTCCAAGGGTTGCCGGTTTTCGACAATGCAGTATTTACCAATGGGAGCTCATTAAAATGTGTGCACATCTTTGAGACACCCTGTGCAACTGTACAGCCGAGGAGCCAGTCTCCATTGGCTCATTCCCCTGGGAGGCGAAGATCTCTTTAACCCTCTGTTGCCCAATGCGATCAGCAACAGCAAGGCCCTCAACCCGTAAGTGCATACTTACGTTCTTATGTCACTCCCGTTTGTCCCTTTTTTGGCTTGCAAAATCTCTGCCTTTCTCCTTGCGGGGATGAGCCCTTTGCTATACTTTGCATTTTTTTGCATAACGGGTGCTTCTTAAAATCCTTGGGATCACATGCAACGAGGGACGGAGTCAGATAGGAAGCTCTTGGAGGCTGGAGCAGATCCTTGGGCTGCCAGTGTTAATCCCGGATTTATGATCTACTTCCAGCATCCATATGAGAAGTTGCTTCACAGCATCCTGATGTAGCTTTCGTTTCATTTGCTGGGGCTTCTGACCAAGGAGGGCAGCTGGAGTCTGTATTTGTCAAAATTGGATCTGCCCCTCCCTGTGTTTTGAAAGATGCATGGGTACATGTCAATCGCCGTCCCTGTGTTTTGAGCTGTTCTGTTTTCCGCCTGTATATAATCTGCACTCTTTTATGCCTTGACCGACTGTATACGTGTATGGCCAGCGACGCCATTCAGGTAGCCCTGATTCTTAACGTCAAGCTATGCAACTCTAGAAGCTTTGCTTGCAACGTCAACCCCCGCCCGCCCCCAACTCTGCGCCTGATTTTGCCAAAGAACTCTTTGCCTTACTCCGGCCTTTTCGAATACATCTGGAAAAGTTACTAGTCCTCAAGAAAATCATTGCCATTCCCCTTGCATTTGCTATGACCCAGTGACAGCCAGGGGAGGGCACGAAAGGACCGGCTTTCATCCAACCTTGTCAGAATTTGCCTGCCTTCTCATCCTCTGTGTCCAGGCAAATAGTTCTTTTCTGAAACCTGCCTTACTTTACAAGTTCTTGAATACTCTGCCCACCTTTTTAGGAGATGTGGAAGATTCACCTCCCGGAATAGCTCCCTGGCATTTAAAAGACCTTATTTTGTACAATGCATGGAACCCCTCCAGACTTTCCGTATCTTCCTTCTGGCGTATTGTGTGTGTATTTTAATTTTTAGCAATTGGTGCATATATAAACTACCTTGCTGTATGTCTTTTATGAATATTCTTGTGTGCTAATTATGAAAAAGGACACCAACCCTGCGGATCCTTTTTTGGGGAGCCAAGAGGCGGGAGTAACTCTACCGTTGTTGTTTTGATTCCGTTGTGTGTGTGTGTATCTATTGTATCGCTTTCTTGACCAAACTGCAGCCATCTTGTTCGTATCCGCAAATGGATCCGAAGACGGTGAGATTCTCCTTACGCAGGAGGTCGTTGATTCGGAAGGGAATCATCTTCTCTTCTCCAAGCCTTAAATAATGATCTGTTCATCGCTGGGAGGTTGGCAGAACGATGACGGGAAGGCTGTGAAGTAGCTGCCCCCCCACAGATTTCTTTCCTCCCCCCCCAAAAAAGTCCCTTTTTTGGCCTAGAAAATGTGGCTTCTTCATGACACAACTCAGATCTGCATGTTTGATTAAGACTTTGGACTTGGGAACAGCTAAGGTTGGAGTTTCTTAACCTTCGAAAGTGGTGTCTGGAGAACGTTGGCATTTCTTCACTTTGGCTCTTGGGACAGGACTTTGTCTGTGAAAAGCATGTGTGGCAGGCAGCCTGTCTCTGCCGTCTGACTTGAATGGCAACAACAAGCTCTGCGACCCTGCCCTCTCCCGCTGGGGACAGCTGAGGGGCAGTGCTGACTAGTGGGTTCTTATTAATGTTGATTATTGTCTCGTACACCGGTTCTGTGTGCCTGTTTCTGCTGTTTTCCTGAAATAAATATCCTTTTGATTTAAAGGTGCTTGTGTTGGGTCCTGGATGTTCAGGAGCTCTGCCCCAGATCTGGGTGAGCCTCCCCTACCAATTGCCTGCTGCTCTATTGACTACACAGACCTCCAAGCCATTGTGTCCCTATGGGAAGGCGGGGTGCTACGTTTTGCAAGGCGCCTTACTTTGCTGTGTAAACTGGTCCTCTCCCTCATCACGGTGAATTCCACACCTCCGCATTGTAGTTGTAGTTCACTCGCTAAGTCGTGTCCAACCCTTTGCAACCCCCTGGACCACAGCACGCCAGGCCTCCCTGCCCTCCACTAGCTTCCAGAGTTCGCCCAATTTCATGTTCATCGCTTCGGTGACACTGTCTAACCATCTCATCCTCTGCCGCCCCCTTCTCCTTTTGCCTTCCATCTTTCCCAGCATGAGGGTCTTTTCTTTTTTTTCAGAGTAATATTTTATATTTATTATTAAAGTTATGGGAAAGTAAGGGAGTTACAGAGGATTTAGGGTACAGGACGAAGGAGTACACATTAGGTGGATGGAGGGTTACAAGCATGTCTATGTATAATCTCTAAGTACTTGTATAAAACAATTTTGCAGTTCTAAGCTTATGGGTCTTTTCTAAAGAGTCCTCTCTTCTCATGAGGTGGCCAAAGTATTGGAGCTTCAGCTTCAGGATTTGTCCTTCCAGGGAGCAATCAGGCTTGACTTCCTGTAGGATTGACCGATTGGATCTCCTTGCAGTCCAGGGGACTTTCAAGAGTCTTCTCCAACACCATAATTCAAAAGCATCTATTCTTCGGCACTCTGCCTTTCTTATGGTCCAGCTCTCACAGCCATACACCTCTGCATTGCTTACTGGCTACAAAGGTGAGGGAGCGGAGGAGCGGTTTACACGCCAAGGTAAGGTGACTTGCAAAACTTAATTCCCTGTCCCTTCTCAGGATGCTTCTGCCCACAAAACCATTTTTTTAGTTGCCAAGCATGGTTGAACAAATTTAGAATATTTTGGGGATGCTGAATCCAAAAATGGCATTTGTTTTGCCTGGTTGGCTCTAGTTTGGGGAAAGTGGCGGAAAGTGGCATGCGGGAAAGTGGCGGAACGCGGCGTGACTCAATGGGCGGACTGCCGATCAAACTTAAGTCCCGCCCAGCGTACCGGCTGGATAGCACTACTGGGTACAGCATAGCCACCTTATGTGCCAATTCAAACAGTTTCCTCACAAGCTTCCTCACGCCCCCATGTCTCCTGGCAGCCAATTGGCTCCCGGGATTATCTCGCCTCTGCCCAAGCACCACTCAGACGGTTTTAAGTGCCCCAGCGCAATTCTCTCTTTGAGCCTGGGCGAGTCACAGGTGCCACTGTACACACCTTGGTGTGCCAGTAAGTGGCATGTGCCTCACCTGTGCTCCAGGAGGGTTGGGCTACATGATGTCCATGAAGGGATGTTCTTTGCCCTCTCTCAAAACCCCAGAACCAGGGGGCATCCGCTAAAACTGAGGGCTGGGAGAGTTAAAACAGATAAAAGGAAGTACTTTTTTTTTACCCAGCAGGTAGTTAATCTGTGGAACTCTTGGCCACAGGAGGTGGTGATGGCACCTGGCCTAGATGCCTTTAAGAGGGATTGGATGGATTTCTGGAAGAAAAGTCCATCGTCGGCTATAGGCAATGATGGGTTGTGCAACCTCCTTACATTGGTGGTGGGCAGTGGTGGGATTCAAATAAATTAACAACCGGTTCTATGGCCTTCAGGGTGGCCGCTGCCTTTCTTCCCTCTCCCAACCTAAAATTAACAACCGGTTCTGCAGAACTGGTGAGAACAGGCTGAATTTCATCACTGGTGGTGGGCTACTTCAGAGTACTGGGTGCAAGGGAGTGGCAACAGGATGTAGGCATCTTGTTGTCCTGTGTGCTCCCTGAGGCATCTGGTGGGCCGCTGTGAGATACAGGAAGCTGGACTAGATGGGCCTTTGGCCTAATCCAGCAGGGCTCTTCTTATGTTCTTATGATCCTGGGGTCCCTTCCGACTCTATGATTCTGCTGCACCTTTGCCCACTCTTCTGCATTAGCAACAGGTACTTTATTTTCTAGGCTGTGGAAGGAACCAAGGCTGGCCTACCACCAGGTAAGGGCAAACAACATTTTGCACCCTGCCTCAGGAGTCAGAGGGGCTTGAGCTGCATCAGGGCCTGATTCTGCAGACAAAGTCACACTGGAATCTCACACAGACACATACGCTGAAGTTACAGATCATTTCACTGTTTTACCACTGGAGAGCAACCCTGAAAGGAAAACAGGGCCCTGGGCATTCTGAAAGCACCTGTGTTAGTAGCAACTGAGTGGCAGAAATTCAACAGGTGCAGTTTCCCACCAGCACTTGAAAATTCTTCATTGCACACAGCTGGCTAATGGCACAGGCATCCAGCCAAGAGGACGTGCGTTCTCTACTCTGTTACAGGAGAATGGTTTGTGCTTTAAAGGAGAAAAAAATACAAAAATTGTATTGATTTGCTGTACTGGAGTATCACACAACACCTTTCCTCAGTTGGTAAACCATGAATAAATAAGTTTTTATAAACTGTTATTTATTCTTGGTTTATAAACTGAGTGAAAGTGTTGTGTAGTACTGAAGTACTGTAAATCAATACAATTTCTGTATTTTTTTTTCTTTAAATCACAAGTGCCAATTCACAAGTGCTCTTGTTTATACTTTGTTTTTATACTTTGAAGCACTCGTCACTGCATGAGCTAATCTGGTCACTAATCCTGTAGTTCCCCAATGTTTCAACCCAATTATATGTTGTTGTTCAGTCACTAAGTCGTGTCCGACTCTTTGCGATCCCCTGGACCACAGCACGCCAGGCCTCCCTATCCTCCACTAGCTTCTGGATTTTGCCAAATTTCACGTTCATTGCTTTGGTGACACTATCTAACCATCCCATCCTCTGCTGCCCCCTTCTCCTTTTGCCTTCTATCTTTCCAAGCATGAGGGTCTTTTCTAATGGGTCCTCTCTTCTCATGAGGTGGCCAAAGTATTGGAGCTTCAGCTTCAGTATTTGTCCTTCCAGGGAGCCATCAGGGTTTAACTTCCGAATTATATAGTCCACATCTATCTATTCTTTCCCTATATTTAGAGGTGGGAGAAAATTGTGATAATGAAATAAAATCACATAGTGCTGACTGTGCTTCTCATTTTTGTAAAAAAAACGTAAAATTAAAACATTGCAAAAAAAGTTTTATTTGGTTTTTATTGATTATTTAATGGGGGGTACATAGGTAATGACTGTGGCTGCAGATGTGGACATTATAGAAAGGTAAACGTTTCCCCACGATCGAATGGTCTAGTCGCCACCGAATACGTTAGCTTCCCACCAAAGTGGTCCCTATTTATCTCCTTGCATTTAGGTGCTTTGGAACTGCTAGGTTGGCAGGAGCTGGGACAAGCAACAGGAGCTCACTCCGCAGTTTTGAACTCCCAACCTTCTGGTTCAAAAGCCCAGCAGCAGCAGATTAACCCACTGTACCACCATGTCCCGTGGACACTATACCAGCTACCTAATAAACTTTTAAAGCGATTATAATTGTAAATTTTGAATGAAAACACATTATGCCACATTCTGCACTTGGAAAACATTGAAATCCACGGGGGAGAAAAAAATAAAACTGTTTTCTCCCACCTCTTCCTATATTGGAAAAAAAAGGCAGGTCCCCGGATTCCAACAGATTTCATTCCATCTTTCAAGTTTGTTTCAAGATTAAAACAAACTTGAGCTTGTCTATGCAAAAGTGTGTCACGTGTGTACAGAACTGCAGCCTCAACAACAACCAATTTCAACTGCTTGATGGAACATCTCTTCCCCACCCCCAGCTATTAAAAATCCTCACAACCATTAAGGCTGCAATACTAGCTACATTTACCTGGGAGTAAGCCCCATTGACTACAATGAAGTTTACTTCTGAGCAGATAAGATATGTAGGGTTGCCAGATATAAACTAGGACAGAGTGCCTATACCTTTAATCATGATATAGAAGGGCATGATTATGATATAGAATCATGATGAGCTGCACCTGCCCAAATTCCCTTTTCTATAAGATGGTTAAAAGTTTAGGCACTTTGTCCCAGTTTGTATCTGGTAACCAGAGGCGTTTCTATAGGGATGGCAAAGCTCTAAGTTTTGCAAGAAGCCTTACCCTGTCGTGTAAATCCCTCCTCTTCCTTGCTGCTGTAGCCAGTAAGCAACGCCAAGATTGGCTAAAACGGTGCAGGAGAGGAGTGATTTCCACTGCAAGGTAAGGCTTCTTGCAAAACTTAGAGCTTTGCCATCCCTGTAGAAACGCCACTGCTGGTAACCCACCATATATGCAATATGATAAATTGCATAAAGCTCTTCCAGTATCCTAATATCACTTCTGCATAACAGCAGTACTGGTAATTTTCATTACATTAGGCTCAAAAATGCCTGTCCAAGAGAGCGCTTATTAACTCCACTCGAACGTGAAGGAATTAATAGTATAGTGCGATACGACTGTAGGGGGCGGTTGAAGAGTTAAAGCCATAAAGTTTGGAATCCTAGACGGAGCCAAGCCGCATGCCAGGAAGAGATTGCAAGCGGAGCGGGCCGCTTCCGGCTGCGCCGCTCTAGGAAAAAGCGCTGCTGGAGCTTGTGGTCCTATAGCTGAGGGGTCTTGGCGGGTCTCGGCTGCAGTTCCCAGGGTTGTGCGCCGCGATGAGAGGGTTTGTGGCTTGACTGTGGGGCTGGTGGATGTGGAGGCTGGTGAGGCGGAGGAGGGAGGCTCTGCCTAGGCTGCATATATATGAAATCAGCCCTCTGCTTTCTCTAGGCAGGGATCAACATAGGGAATTTTTGCAAATTGCCAACTGACTGAGAGAACCCTAAGCTGGTGTGCTCCTGTGCTTTTAACAGTATGCAGGACTCAGCAGACGGAGCTTTTTCTGACATAGAGGTAAGCTCAGAGATGTACTCTAAAGTAGCCGTCCCTAACCTTTTTTTTTCCTTTTTCTTTTTGGGGCTATGTAATGGCCCTTTAGGAGCTCTTTTCAGGTTCCAGGGCCCCTATCATAGGAACATCAGCTCTGCTGGATCAGGCCAAAGGCCCATTTAGTCCAGCTTCCTGTGTCTCACGGTGGCCCACCAGATGCCTCGGGGAGCACACAGGACAACAAGATACTCGTATCTTGCTGCCACTCCCCTGCACCTGGCATTTTGAGGTAGCTTACTTCTATAAATAGTAGGCTGCACATACCCATCACGGCTTGTTACCTGGGATGGGCTTTTCTTCTGTAAATCTATTCAGTCCCATTTTAAAGGCATCCAGGCCAGACACCGTCACCATATCCTGTGGCAAGGAGTTCCACAGATTGATTACCTGCTGGGTTAAAAAAAAAGTATTTTATTTTATCTGTCCTAACTCTCCAAGCACTTAAAGTTAGTGGATGTCCCCCTGTCAAACAGGGATGCGCCACTTAGTAGATGCACATAAAATCATTTCTTTTTGAACCCCAAGGAACACTGGACATTCTGACATACCAGGGCTCCCCAGGGGGCCATAGGGCTCCTGTTGAGAATGGCTATTCTGAAGGCAGTGTTTTCTTGTTAACTTTATCCTCCACTTTTCTAGGTGCTTGAGGCAATGCACTTATGGCTCTCTTTCTCTGTACTCGCCCCAAAGCCCTGCGAGGTAGGCTCGAATGAAAGCTTGTGACTGGCTCAAGGTCACTTAGAGCACAATCCTAACTTGGAGTTAGGCCAGCACAGTTAGGCCAGCAAAGTTTGGCCAGCACTGTAAATTATGTTTGGACCACTCTTGGAGTCTGTGTTCTGACTCCGAGAGTGGTCAAAACATGCTTTTCAGTGGCCTGAGTGATCTTTTCAGTCAGGTGGCCTGTTTGAGCCTGCGTCTCTCCTGTCGACCCTGCAGCATCACAACGGCTCTCTTTCAATAATGTTTAAAAGGGATTATCATTATTAATAATAATACTTACATACTGCTTTTCAACAACAACAAAAAGCTTCACATAGCAGTGTATAAAGAAAATCAACAGCTCCCACTGCTCAAAGGGCTCACAGTCTCTGACGAAGAAGGAGCCAAATTCATGGAACCTTGATAGCCAAACAGCACTTGCATTTGCAGAAGCTGTAAACCTGTGGTATTCAAACTGTGGGTCGGGACCCACTTGGTGGGTTGCGACCTGATGTCAGGTGGGTCGCGGAAAGCTGGGAGCAGCCATTTTGGAATCTGCAGACCTTATTCTTGTTCCATTCCGTTTGTGAGTGTTAACAGATTGAATTTTCAATGAGGGTTTATTTCAATCAATCAATCACTAGTATTTATATACCGCTTTTCAACACAAAGTTCACAAAGCGGTTTACAGGCAAATAATAACATAAAGTTAAATGGCTCCCTGTCCCAAAAGGGCTCACAATCTAGAACAGTGGTCAGGGAACAGGGGTAAATTACCCCAAATGGGGTAAAAATGAAATTCCTGGGGGTAATGGACAGATAGGAGTATTCTATTCTCTTGGTCTGTAGGTGTACCCAAACTCTTTACAACTTCATATTTACATAGCATTAATTAAGCTCATTAATTAATCAAATAAAAAGCAATGGGTTCCAATTTGTAATTTTTTTTCTTTTGTTCTGGCGGTGGGGGTAACGTCAAGGGGGTAACGTCAGCGTATCTGAATATATTTTGGGGTAAAAGGTTAAAAAGTTCCCTGACCCCTGATCTAGAAGAATGGAGAACACCACCAGCAACAGCTACAAGAAAGACACTGTGCTGGGGTGAAGAGGGACAATTGCTCTCCCCCTGCTAAATATAAGAGGACACCACTTGAAAAATTGCCTCTTGCGTTAGCAGGGGTCAGTTTAAGTTTTGTTTTTAGTTCAGGGCTTTTACAGTTGCGTTTTGTCCTCCTCTTGCTTTCTGTCAGGGATCTTTCATGGTTGTACAATTGCTGCAGTCCAAGAATGCCAATCTGCATTTCAAGAGTGTCATTTTATTATGTTACAATGACAGCACTTCCTGCCTGAAGATGTCACTTCCTGCCATGACATCACTTCCGGTGGGTCCTGACACGTGCCGTTCTAAAAAATGGGTCCCGGTCTAAAAAGTTTGAATACCACTGCTGTATACAGTACCTTTAACTACCAGATACTATAATAAGTTGCATTTGTTTAAAGATTTTGATGCTGGCCTTGAGTCATGTGTTCAGGGTAGGTTACAAAGGAGAAAATGCATACATATGCATATAATCACCAATTAAAATACAAATAGGACATGAATGAGGGTGGCATTGCTGGAGGAACAAATGTCCCTGGCAGTGGCAAGCGAAATGTTTGATTTGCATGTTTATCCCACCTTTCCATCCAAGGAGTTTGGGGAGGTATCTGTGGTTTCCTTCCGACTCACTCCCGCCCCCAATTTTATCCTCACAACATCCTTGTGAGGTAGGTTCAAGGGAGAGTATATGCGACTCTCACCCAGTGAACTTCATGACTGAGTGGGAATCTGAACCAGGGTCTCGTCGGTCATAAGAACATAAGAAGAGCCCTGCTGGATCAGGCCAAAGGCCCATCTAGTCCAGCTTCCTGTATCTCACAGCGGCCCCACCAGGTGCCCCAGGGAGGCACGAGACACAAGATGCTTGCATCCTGTTGCCACTCCCTTGCACCCGGGACTCTGAAGTAGCCCACTACTAATGTAAGGAGGTTGCACAATCCATCATTGCCTGTAGCCCATGATGGACTTTTCTTCCAGAAATCCATCCAATCCCCTCTTAAAGGCATCCAGACCAGACCAGGTCCTGGTCTGACGCTTTTTCTGACTTATCGTCCTTTTGTTACATTGCTTTGGAAACTCTCTCTTCAAAGAATCCCTCAAGTAACTTTTCAGTGTTGCTCCGTTTTCCATCTCCCTCCTTCTCAGGGGCATAGCAAATGAAAGTGTAGCCCAGTGCAGAGGGCAAAACGTTGCCCCAGAAGTGATGTCACAACAGGAAGTGATGTCACAGTTGTATTTTTGTTTCCTCTGGGGTTTTGATTGAATGAAAATATTACTCTCTGGTTTGTTTCACTGCATTCTGCATTACATTACCTTTCCAATGATATATAACATAATGGTATTATTCATGCATCCCAAGGTTTTACCATTTTGGCCATTAGTGTCAAGCTCAGCTTGTTGCCCCCCCCTAAAACTTGTTGCCCGGTGCAGTTGCACCCCCCTGCAGTTTTTCAGCTATGCAGCAGTTTTTCAGCCTGCTGTTTCTCTACCACAGCATTTACCTTTCTGTTCAAGAGGAAAATGGTAGCAAAGCAGCGAGATACATTAGATGTTCCTCTGTTCCAGGTGTTGAATCCAGCTGTTAAAATGGAGGTGCAGGAGTCGACTTGCCCAAAACCGGAGATGGAATTGCAAGGAACGGAAGAATCCCCTTACGTTGTCCAGGTGGGAACCATCGGGCCGCCTTTGGGATGGGCGGCCCAACAGATCAAAGGCGAACCGGATGAAGGACTGTCGCTGTTGTGGGACACCCAATGGCAGATGCTCCTCAAGGGCCTGCAGGTTCCCGATTCTGGAAGGAGAACACCACAGATGGCAGAGACCTTACCACAGGGTGATTTGAATGCTGGCTTGACCTCTGTTGGGGAAAGGGCTGTTGCAACCTTCAGTGGAGCGATGCAGCAGACTATAAATGGCCCAGGCTCCAGAGAGAGGAGGGACTGCGGGAAAGTGAAGGAGGAGATGGAAGGCGATGCGACCAGCAGAGAACTGCAACGTCAGCAGTTCAGGCAGTTCCTCTACCGGGAGGCCGGGGGCCCACGAGAGGTCAGCAGCCGTCTCCAGGAACTTTGCCACCGGTGGCTGAAGCCGGAGAGACGCACCAAGGAGCAGATTCTGGACTTGCTGATCCTAGAGCAGTTCCTGAACATCTTGCCCCAGGAAATGCAGAACTGGGTCAAGGTCAGCGTGCCGGAGACATGTGCCCAGGCAGTGGCCTTGGCAGAGGATTTTCTGCTTAGGCAGCC
>JAJKFI010001524.1:0-12738 GCA_029204185.1 Lerista edwardsae
GGTCTCCAAGCCCCCAACTCTGCTACTATTTACACAAATACACAACATTTATGACCCCGCACTCAGGTACAATGTACCACCCTGCAACCCCCTCTCATGGGCCCTGGTGAGATCACATTTAAGCTCCCAGGAAATTTTTGGGGGCCCTCCTTTGGTTCCTGGGCCCCCTTTTTAATGATGGACCAGGGTACAATTTATCCTGTGCAACCATCTCTTATGGGCCCTGGGCACAACACCCCCCAGTATAATTCTTCTAAAGTATTGTAAAAACATATAGAACCAAATTGTTCCCTAAGCAGCAAGCAAAGAAAAGAACCACAAGGGTAGAAAGTCCTAAAAGCCAGAGTTTGAGACTAAGGGCGCAATCCTAACCTGAAGTTAGGCTGGCATAGTTAGGCCAGCAAAGTTTGTCTGGCACAAGGGCCATCATAAAGTACGTTTGGACCACGATCAGAGAATAGTGCACATCTGTGTGCTGGCTTCTCTGATTCTGGCAGCGCAATCCTATACCCCCCTTAGCACCGGCGCTGCGCTCTTGCACCGGCCGAACGCTGTCACGAACGTGCCGTAAAGCGCGTCCGCATCGGTGATATGGCACTCGGCCGGCGCAAGTGGCAGCACCAATGCTTGGGCGCTGCTGCGACCGTCAGCAGCGCCAGCCAGGCACCAGTTGAGCGACAGCGTCACTCGGTCAGCACAGGACCTCTGCAAGGGTGTTCCAGAGGCGTTCCGGGGGTGTAACTGGGTGGCGCAGCGGGCGAGATGGCAGTTGTGATGGACAGCCATAGTGCCATATCCTAACGCCGGTTTCCGGCCATGGTGGCCCTGATTCGGGCTGCTCCTGTGCACGTTCCTCTGCACCTGCTATTTTGCCAGCGCAGATCCGAGCAGGCCCATACGGGTGACTGGGGCTTAGGCAGGTGCAAGGGGAAAACCTCCCCTTGTCCTGCATGTTGCTGCTGCCGCCTCCAAATGGGCCTGTGGATATGGCCCTGCTATGTCGGCCTTACTAGACTGGCATAAGGTAGGATTGCGCTCTGAGAGTGGGCCGAACATAGTCACTTGTGTCACTATTTACAGTGTCACTTGTGCCAGCCAGACTTTGCTGGCCTAATTGTACCAGCCTAACTCTGGGTTAGGATTGGTCTCTAAGGCAGATACTTCCAGACAAATCCATGCACCCAAAGTAGGTTACATTGGTGGCAGATTGCGAAAGAGTGTCAAATTTGCAGTAACTTCCGTTCCAAGTCTACCACCACCACCTCCTCCTAACCTGCCACCACTCCAAGCCACAATGATCAGCTTCATGTTCACTCAAGCACAAAACCAATCATTTGCCTCTTTACCATGCTCCTTGCTCACTACAGTGAAGCAGCATAGCTGGAAGGTATGCTGCCCTGCCTCACCTGTTTCAGGGCCACCCGTGACTCCTTTCAGCTACACAACTGCTGCAGCAAAACTAGGAAAGTGTGGGACTCCTGGTCTTATTGACAGGGATGACACCAGAAGCTCCAAACCTCTGGGTTTCACCACAGCATGCAAGAAGCATAGTTAGGGTTTTGATTGGTTTGTGGGTTTTTTGGCGCAGAGGTGGTGGACCAAAATGGCATGAGGCAGTGTTCTGGATTGCACCACCCCTGTTCACAACCGTTATGAGGGTGCAATAACCCATTGAATTTAGGATTGTATTTATTATTTGTTTACACATTTATAAATTTATATACTAATTTTAATCACATGCTTATCTTTGGATATGTGAATTTACTTGTATATCTGGTCTTTGACTGTAATAAAACTGAACTGAAGGGTGCAATCCTAACTTGGAGTTAGGCTGGCACAGTTAGGCCAGCCAAGTTTGGCTGGCACAAGGCACACTGTAAAGTACGTTTGGACCACTCTTGGAGTCAGTGAGGCCAGCACACAGACATGCACTATCTTCCCTCATTCCGAGAGTGGTCCAAACATGCTTTACAGTGGCCCTGCTGCTGGTCAAACTTGACTGGCCTAACTGTGCCGGCCTAACTTCAGGTTAGCATTGTGCCCCGGCCCTTGAGACAGCAGTATGTGTTCACTGTAAACAGAATGGATGCTTTTTGGAGAGAGAATCACTATATGCATTCACAACTAAAAACACAGTGGAGTATCATTTATTATTTCAGTAGATTATTTCAGTTTATTATTTCAGTAGATACAAACATGTTTATATTTAATTGTATTAAATGTAGACATTAACAAAAGAAAGCAGGAGGACCTATAAAAAAGAATCATCCAAAAGTTAATTCTGCCGCCAACATTACAATTGTTGTAGTTAAATTACAAATGCAAGAACTGCCTTGCTGGATTAGACCATGTAGTCCAACATGGTTACTGTAAGGTCTCCCTCTGAATGGGGAAAAAAACCTGGCCCTGCTTATTCCCTCCTTCCTACCCACTGCAGCTGGGTGGCTGCTGGCTAGCTAGAGGGAGCAGACAGTGAAGAGGACAAAAGAGGATTCAGAAGGATGTATGGACAGGAAGTGGATAGACATTGAGTTGAGTGGTGATGACCTCATGGGTCAGTCTTGACTGCCAACTGAAGTGGTAGCCTCAGGCATGCATCTAAACCCAGAGCTACTTATATGGGGCACTAACTCTTAATTGGAGTGGCTACTCCTGACTTTTGCTGACTGAGCAACATTCCCTCTAGATGCTGTTCATAAGGCATCTGCATTTCCTACATATGTACCTCCTTAAGAGTATACATACTTAATTCCTTGGCTATACAATGCATATGACATGCAATTTGACTAGTAGTCTGTGATAAATGCAATTTTTAAAAAATCTTTAGCTCCTCACACATTAGGCTCCTCGTCTGGGCCTGTATAGGTGCCAGAAGTAGGTAATGGGTTTTTTTTTCTTGTTTTGCTGAAATTTCAAGTGCTGCGGGATCTCATTTTCTATAGCAACTAACATATCTCAAAAGAAATTCACAAATATAGCATGAAAGTGACGGTCATCCGAGTTTTTTACACTGGCAATTTGGGAGGAGCCAAGTGTTGGCAATACTGATTGCAGTGTATATACAGCAAAACCACGGAGAAACAGAATGACAAAATAGGAGGGTATGCATTTCAGTCATCATAATTAAATATACATGCGTCATAATCCAGCAATTATTTACTGATTCAGGCCTTCACTGCACAGAGTTTCTACACCTTCAAACCATTCATTTTTTTTCCCATGGAGGGACTTGATCTATTCACAACAAAGGGATGCAAGTAAAGACTGGATTCCTTCACTGAAACTAACAGGGCACAGAAGGAATGTGGGAAGCTCAGATGGGTAGGCTGTGTGTTTTGCTTCTCATCCCCGCATAGTTGACTTCACTGCATTACCACATTCTTGGCCTAGCTAGAACCTGTTTCTTGAGAGTGAAGTGGTACACATAGCCTTATGTTTGCAAGAATAACAGCTGGGTAAGATAACATCACAGCAACAGTCAACCATTTTCTCTGTTATAGTTTGAAATCTAGCACAAAAATACAACAGTTGTGCAAATTAGGGCACAATCCTAACCAACTTTCCAGCACCAGGGGAAGGGCAATGCAGCTTCGAGGGAAGGATACAAACATTCCCTTACTTTGCGGAGGCCTCCTTAACTACTACTCCACTGCAGAATGAAGCACATGCCCCATTGGCTATGTCAGTGCTAGAAAGTTGGTTAGGATTGCGCCCTTAGAAAAATTATCCCAAACATGTGTATTTCCCCCCTTCATACTCACTCCGTCATTCCTATGCTTGCACTAGACAACTTTGGAGCCATTTGTAAACAGGTTTTCCTGACAATGAGTGATTATCCGACAATATTCTATAGAGTGCTCTGCTGATGTTTTCGATACATCACGCAGCACATAATCAATCTATGGAATTCAATGCCACAGGAAGTGGCAATAGCTGCTGTGATGAAACAGCTATTGTTGTTTCATAGGTTTTACCTACTTAAAGTGCACCTCCAATGGCCTGGTCTGTTGCTGTCAAAGATGTCCCAGCTGTGGGGAGGAGGAGTGGCTGTCAGCCAATCAGGTGTGTTCCAGCTAAGGATCATGGGACAAGCAGAGTTTCTCTCTCTCTTTCCTGCTGGCTTTGCTACAAGATGGTCACTGGGAGAGCTGCTCTGTGAGAAGGCAGAGTGATTGCTGCTGGGAGAGGCCTAGTAGTGAGGAGATTGAGACAGGATCTGCGTGGGAGCACTGCTGTGCGTCCAAACTGAGGGGGCGAGTGAGTCAAAGGTAACTTTGACCTTTGACGCTGCAACCCCCCTTCGTTCCTGACATGGTGGCAGTGGTGGGATCTGAATCCCGTCAATCACTGATGAACTCGGCAGAGAAATTTTGATCTGGCATTTTTTGATTTGGCATTTTTACATTTTGGCAAACTTTGATTTTGGGAAGAACTACAACACTCCCAAAGTAATAAAGAGCTAGTAAACGGCTGGGAGAAGGCTGACAGTCCTTTTGTTTATTTCTATCTCTCGGGATTGACTGGATATTGAGGTTAGGTAGGGAGATAGGTTCAAACTCTTGCGCAATGGCAAGGCTACACAAAAGGCGCCTCCTCCACCTAGAGGCCAAATGCACAGAATCGCCATTATAGCATCCAGCATGAGTGAAGGCGGTAGCTCACCAATCCCGCCAGCTGGTAGTGGTGAGGAGACCTCCATGACAGCTGAGCAAATGAAGTTCCAGCTAGAAATGAAGAAGCTAAAGATGGAGGAAAGGTGCCTGACCGCTGAAATGGAGGTGAAGTGGCTGGCAGCCAAGCAGAAGGCGACCGGTGGCCGAACAGGAGGAAAGGCGACTGGCAGCTGAGATTTGGCAGAATACTGTATATTTATAAAAACCCCATTGAAAAAATGATGATTTAGACCAGCATGCTCATGTAAGCCGCCTTGGGCATTTGCTTTGGCATGGGAAAGGCGGGGTATAAATTCTTCAAAATAATGAATAAATAAATGCCCTTGAGACAAAGGTGCCTAAAATGGACTACTTTGATTTCTCCCTCCTCCCATTGGTGCAGTTGGAGCAGGAATTTTATGAGCAGAGGGTGAAGGAGATGGTGGAGAATGCAGACCTCCTCGCTCTGCAGATGAAGAGCAGTATCAAACAGATGGCCAGATGATCGAGTGCCACTGTTGCTACGGGGAGTTCGCATTTGAAGAGCTGACACAGTGTGCAGACGGACATTTGTTCTGCAAGGAGTGCCTAATCAAATATGCTCGGCTCTAGGAAGTCGGAGCTCAGCTGCATGCAGGGGAGCGGCATGTGCTCCTTTCCGACCAGCGAATTGGAGAAGGTGCTTCCTGAGAACATCCTGCGGAAATACTGCAAGCGAAAAGCTTGTGGGTGGCCGTGGCCTGTGCCGACGAGTTAATCAGGTGTCCCTTCAGCAACTTCCATGCTCTGCTGGACAAGGATGTCAAGAGCTTCAGTTGTCCCAACCCTCGCTGCAGAAAGGAAACCTGTCAGAAGTGCCACAGCCTTTGTCAGGAGCACATGAACCTCAACTCTGAGCAGCTGGCTGAGAAGGATGATATAAAATCAGTCCACGGGCAAGAGGTGTGGACTGATGGTTGAGCTGCTGGTACTGCCTGAAGTTAAGCAGGAGAAACTGTGGTCTATTTTTGGATGGAAGACAGAATGCTAGGCTGTGACAAGCTGCAGTACCTGTTGTGGCAGAACAGAGTCACTGTGGGGCTGATTAGCCAGTGCGGGAACGTTGTGAGAAGGCCAGCCGGCAGAAGTGTCCAACCTTGAGGACTTGTCCAGGCTGACTTATTATCACCTGCTGAAGCTCGATGTCACACAGCCAGAGGAGAGAACCACACTATGAAGGCTACATCTGGGACTGAGGATTCGGTGAATTGCAGAATACTGTATATTTGTAAAAAGTCCATTGAAAAATTGTGGTTTAGACTAGCCTGCCCATGTAAGTTGCCTTGGGCATTTACTTCGGCATGGAAAAGGCAGGGTATAAATTCTTCAAAATAAAAATAAATAAAAAATAGAACATCCATAGAAGAGAAAATGATAGCTGCCTGCATTAGGAAATGCCATAGGTAACAACCCCCTTCGTTCCTGACAGCTGCTAATTTGGATAGCTTTAAAAGGTGATTGGACAAATTCATGGAGGACACGTCTATCAATGACCACTAGTCATGATGACTTTGTGTTACCTCCAGGCTCAGTGGCAATATGCCTCTGAATTCCAGTCCCAAGAGAGCAATGACGGATTGGAGATATGCCCTTCTCTCCTGCTTGTGGGCTTCCCAGAGGCAGGTAAAGGGCCAGAGCGTGGACTAGATGGGCCTTTGGCATGATCCAGCAGGGCTTTTCTTACAAGAATTCATAATACTCAAGTACAAAATGAAAAGTAAAATTTGCATCTGTCTCTTTCTGGCATCTAGGAAAGTAAAACAGCAGAAGCAATTTTTATTCTTCTACCAAATCTAATGCCCATCTTACTATCCTCCAATACCTATAAGCAGAGCTATTACAAATGTCAGGTTGCCACATAAATAGATTAGCAGCAGTAATAGTTCTCTTTTCACCTAGAAAAGAAGAAAATGTATTACATTTTAAGAGAAATAAAAATTCAGTTAGAAGTGAGTTTTGCGCATCAATATACAAACATCCTCTCCATAATAATGTTCAAGATCCAGAGGGGTAGCAATGTTAGTTGTCCCCCAGAACTACAAAGAGTCCTATGACGCCTTAAAAACTAACCAACTGAATGAGTGTAATCCAAATGTCAGTCTTAATACTCTTTGAGAAATTTGTTAACTTTTGCCTGGAAGGACACTCCCACCATGCCACATTCCTCTATGAGCAGAATCAAGAAAATACGATTTGAGTCTACAAGTTTTGTAATAGTGGTGCACAACTGGGAAGGTTAGAGGTACAAAAAGGGGGCCAAAACGGTCCTTCCAGATAACCATTTTTAGCTGCTGCCATTCCCATCCCTTGGTGGTTGCTATCTTTTCTCCCCCCATGTCCCCTATATGCAAAGACATAGCACCATTCTGACAGGGACTTCTGGGAGCAAAAAGTGGCAGCTGCCAGGAGTAGGATCTCCATAGCGTGTGAATTTTGCCCTAAAATCTAATTTGATGAAATCCCCTTTCCAATTTTTTTTTGGTGATTCACAATTTTTGTGACTGGGGCAGTGGAATTTGGTGGTGGGGATTTCAAGACAGCCCAAGTGTAAAGTTGTAGCACAAGCATCCAGTACAGAATGAAGTGCAACTGTGATATCATTAACTAATAACTCCCTCTGCCCTATGCAAAGCAGGCCTATGCTACAGGCTACGTCACAGCTATGGTGCCTTTTTACATGCACATCCAGCAGAATGGGAGCCACTTCAGTCCAATGCAATCAGGCCCACCCACATGACTGCATTCGTCACGCATACAGCCTTGTAGTATAGGATTACCCCATGCTAATGTAGCTCTCATGCTGCTGCGCACCGAACTAGCAACATTTCAGTCTAACAGGCATGTCAAATGCCTAGGACATCTGCTGGTAAAAAATGAGAAAATGGAAATAGAAGCCAACCTGAGGCAAAACCAACTGGGCAGGGAAGTAGGGGGCTGCTCCTCACCTACAGATACAGATACAGCCCACCTCTGTATCAGCTGCATTTTAATATGCATTTCAAAGCATTTGGGGAACATCTTTAACAAGGGTACACAGAAGGGCTACAACTGGGTGGAGCTGAAGAAAGGAAAGAGGCAGGGACCCGAGGTCAGAATGCAGACAAAGCAGTGAACAAAGGCAGAGTGGTTTGTTTAAAAGAATTAGAGCGCAATCCTAATAAGGAGTTAGGCTGGCACAGTTAGGCCGGCACAGTTAGGCCAGCAAAGTTTGGCTGGCCCAAGGGACACCATAAAGTATGTTTGGACCACTACTGGAGTCATAGAAGCCAGTACACAGATGTGTGCCATCCTCCCTGACTCTAAGAGTGGTTCAAACTCGCTTTACAGTGTCCCTTGTGCTAGCCAAACTTTGCTGACCTAACTGAGCCAGGCTAAGTCAAGGTTAGGATTGCATCCTTATACACATTAGCATGCAGTTAGCCCCAAAAACCTTCAGAACAATTTGGTTTTCGAGCCCCTTTCCAGCAGTTAATTGGTTTAACAATGAGAAAATCACAACTCAGAATGTGTCGAACAACAAGCATAAATTGCTTAAGACTGCAAGAACAAAAAGATTACCTTGCCTTGTGATTCCAAATATATTCCTGGAAAAATATCAAGAACAGTAATGTTAAATATAACAATGCCAACTAATGAGGTAAAATAAGCAATGAGTATTTATGTGCATGTGTCAGAATCACGTTTTACCTTTCTTTTTCAACCGCAGATTCACTTCCAGCGTGATAGTTGCTAATGCCTCCCAGCCCACAAAACCTCCCATGATTTTAATCGTCCAGTGGCTGGGATCGTTGCTGAGCAGTTGCAGGCCCAGGAATATGGCAGCAACTAACCAAGAAAAAGGAAACAAGTTGCAGCAGGTAGGTAGCATTTAGATGACACAACTTTTGATGGCACATTCAGTTCCCTGTTCAGGATCACCTTATAGAGCCAGCAAAATCTGTAGCAAACCTTTTCCTGCACTACACCACTTCAGAATGCAGGTGGTAGATTATATATTTGAGAGTTGCTCCTAGCATGATTGTGTTTTTAAGTTAGACTTGTCTTGTTGCTGAGAGGCTATGTTTCTACCTGTAGGGCACATTTTTGAAGGCAGGGATTCCCCCATCTTCAGTCTTCAGTGGTTAATCCACAAGTTTTACCACTTGATTTTGCTGTTATGTGGACCTTGATTCAATATAAATCAGTTAAGGCTGCAATATTATGCATGCTTCCTTGAGAGCAAAACCCACTTATCTCAGTGGACCCTACTTCTGCATAAACACACATAGAATTGGGATGTTTGTCATTTTTGTTTGATCAGTAAGGCATCTCCAGAAGTCTTGAAACCGCATTAACCATTCTGAGATGTGCATGTATTCATCTGCATGAACCTGCCATGTGATCAGGAGAATTTTACTGCTCCCCAACTTACTTCCCCAGATTTCAAACCTCTTCTTAATGCTCAGCAGGGCTGTACATCTAGTTTACCAAAAGTGTATACATACATTATGGTAGGTTTGGTATTTGGCAAACAATTACCTGTATTCACCTTATTCAGTTCTGCATTCACTTCTCAGAACTATAAAGCAGCTAATGTGGACATTTATGTTGTCTCTAAAAATGCTAAAATCACAAAGACTGAAGTTTCTTTGTCAAAGCACCAGGATGACTAGCCATCCAGAATAGCTCTTGGTGGGCCAGGACACCCTTCTGAGACCAAGATTAACGAAGACTACAGAGGCAATCCCATCACTCAAGGGAAAGATACATATGTAGGTCTCACAGCTCAATCCTGTACCTTGTACATACTTACTCAGAAGTTGAAGCTTACTGCCAGTCCTCAAAGTCCTACTTGGACGCTATGTCTGCGGGAGGGGTCAGGGAGGGTGCCCAACGGTGCCGCAGCAATTATGGCGGATGGTGGCCTTACCGGGGGGGGTGTAGGCTGTAGGGTCATGTGAAAACAGAAAGTGGGCTCCAATTGAAAAATAGAGCTTTTTTACACATGGGGAGGCTGCAGAGGGGGCTGCAGGCCTCCCAGGCCCCTCCAACAGCGTGCATGACCTCCCAGGTAAGCTCCTGGGTGCCCACAGAACTGCAATTGCTGCAGCAGCATCAGGCAACCATTTCTGGGCCACTCTCTTTAATGGCCCATTAAGTCCCTTCAATGGTGGGTTGCGACTCACCATTTGAAGAGCACTGGTGTATAGGATTGCAGTATAAGACATGTTGACTTTGGAAATTTTAAACATGGCAATGAATTCATTTTCCTACATAAATTTCTACAATAATAATCTCACCATTTTCCCACAGTGAATATTCTATCTGAATTTACCTTCACATGGTAAATGGGGAGATTTGAGATTACCTGTGAATCCCCCTTCTCAGTGGCTTCATGGCAGGGTCAGTCCTTGTCATAGGCTACTAGCCTTCTTGTTTTTAATTTGGGGCACTCTGTCAGATATGACAAATCCTCGGGAGGATTCAGTTTTGGCAGGAATCATGTGTGCTGCTGGCTGACCTTGCCTTCAGTTGAAGGGACAGATAGCTGTGAAAACAGCGTGAGCACTGCTCACTGCAAACCTTTGGCACTGCTCCCAACCTTGCCAGGTTTTCAAAATGACAATAAGGGACACACAGGTATCGGGATACTACTTTCTATCAAACCACTCCATGGCTACCAGAAATAATATAAAAATTATGCAATTAGCTGTGGCGAGGCAGCAGCAACAGCAGCAGAATTTTAGAATGGGATTTTTTAAGTTCCGTTCAACACTGATACGGGACACTATTTTTAAATCTTAAATATGGGAAGTTCCTTATAAGAAGGGACACCTGGGAAGTCTAAACTCCTTCCCTGTCCCCAGGTTTCCATCACAGGCCCCTCAGCCTGTTGTGCTTTAAAATGGCTTCTGCTGTACAGCAGAGTGGAGTTGCTATGGTAACGGCTTCACGGTACACCACAAAGGGGCTCCCTCTGGTACGTTATCTGTGTAAACATATAACTCAGACCCCTCAGCCTCAAGCAAGGAGGGTGAGTTATTTGGGGAGGTGCCTGCTAATGCAGATCGCCTCAAAGGCTGTTCCCTGTAGAGTTTTTTTTCCCAGGCTGTTGTCCAGGGCAATTAGGTCTCTAATTCTCACCACAGAGACTGAGGCAGCTTCATCTTCTACAAGTCTAACTGGGCCAGGACCCGTGTCTTTTTTCCCCTCAGGGTCCTATCAAGCCAGCCAAGGTCCGTTTCCTGAGGCTTTTAAATCCATTATGGAAGTGGAGTGAGTGACACTAATGCAGAAGAAGCACACATCTAGACTGCTTGGTGAGCTGCATTCATTCTTTCCACAACACATTGCAAGGTGACCAGATACAATGGAGGACAGAGTGCCTATACCTATAATCATTGTAAAAAGGAAATTTTGGCAGGTAAGGCTTTAAAAACCCTTCCATGTTTAGCTGCACCTGCCAAAATCCGCTCTTCTATACAATGGTTAAAGGCACTCTGTCCTCCATTGTATCTGGTCATCCTTTAACAGGGCAAGAATCAGAGATTGATATCATTTGGGCCCATTGCCAATCCAAGACCATATTTGTGTCCATCATCTTCAGCAGGGATAGAGCAAGTTTTTTTATCTAGAGAGTTGCTCCATCATTGCCTCTTCTATCCTACACAAGGAAGCTTCCTGTTTAACCCTATCTCATGATGTATCCTACCCACCCTTTCTTGGGAATTAACGTGGTAGGACTTACTTCTGAGTAAACATGCAGTTAGAATTGTGCAGTTAGATTTTTACCACTTGATCCTGTACCTGGAGGCAATGTTGACTGAGTTTATACTAGTTGCTGGTATGAAACTCCCAGAGTTTCTAAGAAAGTACATTTAGGATGGGAGTGTTATCATTCCACTGCAGCTGTCCAATGTCTTGGGATATAGATTATATCCCATGCTTAGCTGCACCATCACAGTCATGCAGGTTTCTAGAAAGTCTTCTCAGTGAGTTCTATTAGGTTAGGACAGAAACTTCCACTTACCTGCCAGAACTTTGATGACTAATGCATTCAGCATGTGAAACCAATTAAAAATAAATCTCCTGTTGGTGCAATGCAAACACGGTGTTAGATATCTTTGTTCTTTAAGGTGTAAACATTAGGTGGGTGCAAGGGTAGGGCATCATGTCAACTGTTCTCGCCACACTCGCCTCGTGATGAAACAGACATTGAGTGGGTGGTGTGTTCTGTTCTAGTACGTAATAGAGGGATAATTTCTCCTTGTCAACATAGGAAGGGCTGCAGCAGGGAAAATGATGTAGTACATACGCTGCCATTGGCCAGGTGACTCTCCAGGTTCAGGGGCAATATGCCACTGACTACCAGTTAGTGGGGCACAACAGCAGGAGAGAGCTGTTGCCTTCACGACCTATTTGTTAGCTCCATGAGTTATCTTCTTGGACTTTATAGGAAATAGAAGGCTGGAGTGGAAGAACCGTTGGTTTGATCCAACAGGGCTCTCCTTTTGAATACGTATGTATTTGCTTCACATCCCAAAGTAATGAATAAAATTTGTTTTTAGTAGATCCTTAGAAGCAATGCACCTCCAAAAAGGCCTGTCTTTTCCAAAACATAGAGCTGTAGTTCCCAAATTTTACAGTGCTGGGGCCCACCTTGTCCTCTGTGGAGAGTCACAATGGTGGTGCTGACCTCTCCCAGCCCGGAAACCCGCTCTACAGGCCTCTGCAGATCTCAGAATGGCCCTCAGAAGTCTCTGTAAGTCACTTCCAGAAGCAAACAGGAAGTGGCTTATGGAGGCTTCTGAGGGCCATTCTGTAGCCCTCAGAGGCCTGTAGAGAGGATCGCTGGGCTGGGAGAGGCTTCCAGAGGCTCTGGTAAGCAATGAGTCTTCTGGGATGGCTCCTGTTTGGAGCCAAACTAGTGCAAGGGTGGGCAGGAGGACCCAGATCATGACCCACTGTGCTTGGACTCTTGACCCACCAGTGAGTCTCAACCTACACTTTGGGAAGCTCCTGACCTAGAGGATTGCAATGGGGAAGTGTTTTTTTTTGGGGGGGGGGG
>JAJKFI010001689.1:0-10380 GCA_029204185.1 Lerista edwardsae
GCCCAGCACAAGAGCCAGGAAAAGCAGCAGCATGATGGAACTCTCACTGCTGCTCACCTCAGGGTGCTGTTTCCCATACACCAGATCTGACCTGTGGGCCAAAATTTGGAGGTAGTTGGTCTAGTCCAATGTTCTGTTTCCAAAAGTGGCCCACAGTTGCCTCGGAAAGTCCACAAGGAGAAGAGAAAGGCAAAGATCTCCCTCTTAATTTTGATCCTTGATATTCAGACACATGGTGCCACTCAACCTGGAGGACACACAACTGCGGAGTAAATGAATGCAGTGCATGAGGTGCTGCCCTTGTGAAGTGGACTGAGGAGCATCTGCTGCAGTTTGTGCTTGCCCAGGCTCAGGGTGCTGCAGGTGGTCCTCAAATTGCACAAAGAATTGCACAAAGAAGTTGTTTGCACCTCCAGATCTGCTGTGGGTTTATATCCTGATGGGTGACCTCTCAGTGAGCAGCTTAGTGGTTGTAGAGGTTCAGGGGACAAGGAGTTGATGGGTGGCCCATTCCCTGGTTACTTAAGCGGCTACATCCCTTGGGGGAAATACCTTGGCATGTGTGGAGCATGTTGGGCTCTTCCCCTTTTCCTCAGCAACCTTAAGAGGCCTGTGGCAGGGGTTACCATAAGAGGGAGGCAGGGGGTCGCCCACCCATTTCATCTCAGGTGTGGTAAGGTTTTCAATATGGCTGTGGCTCCTGTTGGAGCAATGGGGGATTCCTCCCTGGTTCTGTGAACCTCTCCCCAGGACTTCTGTCACCACCCTCCTAGCATAATCATACAGAAAAATAGCCATGCCTTTGGGTTGGCATCCCATCCTGGCTGCTAAAGAAAAGATATGGAGGGGTGAGTGTGTTGACGTGTTTAGTTTACTCCACCATGAGCCTGAACCTGTGAGCCTGAAGCTGTAGTTTAAAAGCCGCTAGGATATAACATGTGACAGCATTGGACAATTAGTGTGCAATTAGTGAACTAAGAACAGCTCCCTCACTAGCAATCTTTCAGCGGGGTCTTAAGACCTTTTCTTTTTAAGGAAGCCTTTAATTGCTGACACGATGGGCTGGCATTTTAACTTGTATTTTAACTGGTATTTTTTAAATCTGCAATTTTAATGATTGCATTGTCCATTGTGGTCTGTCGTTTTTCAATTATCTGTTTTTTTTCTTTTTAAATTTTATTCTGTACTAGCTTTTTGTGACCCGGCGTTGCCCGGGGGCAGAAATAATCCCCAGGCTCTATTAGGAGGAGGAATGAGTTTGTTCTGTAGTGCACCCCCACCTCTGGGGGCCTACCCCCACAGAATATCTGTCCAGATCGTAAGGAATACATGTACCACGTGTGGCGCACAGCGTTCCAGGCGTTCCAGAGTAATGGTGGAACATACACACAAATATACAAACATCCCTCAAAAGTATGACATAGTGAGATCCATATATAGAAATATAGAACCCATCCCTGAAATAAAACAGTATTGATGACCTGGAACCCAAAATGCACAGTATCACTGTGAAATGAATGAGGAAACAGGGACACAATCCCCTAAGAGAGGAACATGAAGGTCCCACTTACTGTCGGCAGGTCCTGTGGCAGGATAGCCCTGATGTATGAGAAACAGGCAGAGGTGGCCAGTTAGCTCCCTGGAAATAGGGCCCTCTCAGATCCGACTGGGTGCTGGAACTCTCTGGATCATTTGCAACTCTTTGCAACTCCGGCTGTGCAAATTGCTTTCGGTTTCACTTTCCCTGTGTATCACAGACCCTGCAGAATCGTCTGTGACCACAGGGTGGCAGCAGACCTGTAGCCCAATGCAATCCCTTTGGTTCCTGACGATCTGGCCCCCCTCCCCAAAAAATGGGGGGCTGTAGGGGGGTCTGACCCCCGCAGTGACCCTTTCCAGGCTGCAAGGTACCTGTGTGCCAAGTTTCGTGGCCGTGGGTCAAGGCATGGAGACGTGTATAAATAACATACATACATACGTCCATTTTTATATATATAGATTTTTTTATTGCAAGCCGCCTTGGGTGCCCTCACGCAGGAGCAGAAAGGCGGGGTAGAAATTCATAAAATAAATTATAAAGAAGTGTGCTGCATGCCTGATGCGTTTTGTGATTAAAAAAATAAAATGAAGGGCAGAGTTTTCATTTGATAGAATTGGGCCTTGAAGCTATTAACATACTGGCCTATTATCTCATATTTTGATTTCCCTTGCAAGGGGAAATCAAAATAGTCTCTGAAGAAGAAAATCATATAGCTTGTAAACATATCCTCAGGGATTCTTTTCTAAGAATAGGAACAGTAATTAAAGAGCAGACTGCAGCAGCCTCTGCTCAGCCAGAAGAGAAGATGAAAAGTCCGTTCACTTTGAGGCACTGTGAGCCTCGCATTTATCTGCTGCTTGGCATAACTAAGTCTCCTAGAAGGGAAGACGCTGCACAGGCATCTGCTGCAAGAGACGCCACATCTGAGTCTGTGGCAACCTGGTCTTTCGAGTCTGGGGTTATTCTATGTTTGGGCATTTTGGAAGCTCTTTCCAGACTGTGAGGTTGCCCAGTGCCTTGTCTGCCGTTGTCGTTGCAGGTAAATTGACTGACTGCAGATCCTCAGGGCGGCATTTGGGTTATTCATAGTTAACCTGCGGTTAAGCACACTTGGAGGTTAGTCCCTTTGAAACCAGTGGTGCTCTGTTCTAAGTCAACAAATTGAGGCATTAGGCATGATCACAGGTAACTGGTTCTCTTCTGTGCAGCCTAATATTCACAGCAGAAAATGTCAAGCTCAGTTCCCTTTCAGCCATCAAGAGACTGTTTATTTTGTTTTGCTTGATTTGGAATTTGCTGTCTGACAGTAGACTGCAGTAGATTCTAGCTGCATTCCTTTATATACTTTATATAGGTGTGCCCTGGTATCCACTGTTCCATATCCACCAGATATCCACCAGCTATTGGGACACCTATTCAGTGGTGAAATTCAGCCAGTTCTCACCTGTTCTGCAGAACCAGTTGCTAATTTTAGGTTGGGAGAGGGTAGAAAGGCAGCGGATGGCCCTGAAGGCCGCCCTGAAGGACATAGAACCGGTTGTTAATTTATTTGAATCCCACCACTGCACCTATTAAAAAGACAGGGGAACATTAAACAAAACTCTTTTTTTTAACCTTCTTGCAGTAAAACCTCTGATGTTCCCCTATCTTTCAAAAGGCGTCCCCAGTATCCACAATTGGGTCCAAAATGGAACCCCAGCAGATATCAGGCATGCCTATAACAAAAATGGATTGTGTTTATGTTCTGCTTCTCTCGTGCATTGTATTGATCTTGCAATTAAAACCACTGTGTAGAGTCAGTTCTCCATTGTTCTCATGATGTGCATTTTGTATTCGTGCCCAGTGTGTTAAAGAAAGGAAAGTCGGGTGGGGTGGGGTCCTTAGTGAGGGAGGTAGATTTGCTCATCTCCTGGCTCTTGTCAATCAATCAATCAATCAATCAATCAATCAATCAATCAATCAACAGGTACTTGTCTGATTGTAATCCTCATCTACTCACTGGCAGATGTCATCTGGCTAAATGGCGAGGAAAAACCAGACCACTGTGACGGAGTTCATCTTCCTGGGATTCACAGACCACCCAGGGCTTCAGATTCCCCTTTTCTTGCTATTTCTACTCATCTACGTTGTAACCCTTGTGGGCAATCTGGGGATGATTTTGCTGATTAGGATTGATTCCCGCCTTCATACTCCCATGTACTTCTTCCTCAGCAATTTGTCTCTCTTGGATGCTGCCTATTCAACTGTCATTGCTCCCAGAATGCTGATAACCTTTGTAAGCGAGAACAAAGTGATTGCATTCAATGAGTGTGCGGTCCAGTTCTTCTTCTTCTGCACTGCCGTGTCCAGTGAATGTTACCTCCTGGCTGCAATGGCATACGATCGCTTCACAGCCATCTGCAGCCCACTGCTCTATACGGTCATCATGTCCAGAAGACTCTGCATCCTGCTGGTGGGGGTGGCATATGCCTGTGGGTTAGTGAATGCCCTGGTGCAGACAAGTCTAATATTCAATTTGTCTTTCTGTGGCTCCAATGTCATCAACCACTTCTTCTGTGATGTGCCCCCCATCCTGAAACTGTCTTGCTCTGACACACGCATTACTGACATTGTGCACTTTACCTTCTCTACCATTGTTGTGTCAAGCACTATTCTGACCATTCTTGTTTCCTACGTATACATCTTGGCTGCCATTCTTCGAATCAATTCTACCAAAGGCCGGCGCAAGACTTTCTCCACATGTGCCTCTCACTTGACTGCTGTGACCATTTTCTATGGAACCGTCATATTTATGTACTTAAGACCCAATTCTAATTTTGCAGTGAATGAGGATAAAATCATCTCTGTGTTCTATACTTTAGTTATTCCAATGCTAAACCCCCTGATCTATAGTTTGAGAAACAAGGAGGTCAAGGATGCTTTGCACAGAACTACACAAAGGACTTGTTTTTCCCAGTGAGCAGTTTTGTTTAGGTGGATTTGTATTAAAATGTGGATTTATGGGAGAAAAAGTAGTAAGTGATTTTGGTTATTGTTTCTGAAGTGCCATTCAAGCTTGCAAATCCTGCAGCTAAAAATAGTGAGATTCAGTATTATCTGTAAATGTTGTATTGGCATGTGACTTGCCAATCTTAGAAAATAAAATCCTTTGAGTCTCTCTGATTACCTAGGACATTCATTTTTACAATATGATGAATAAAGATAGCCTGATCTCATGATAGACATAGACAGGTATAAAAATCCAATCCTATCGTTAAGGCAAGCTGGTATATTTAGTCACCTGCTTGTGTCACATAGAAAAATGCTATGCTGATATAGCTTGGATGTCACTCAGACCCAAGTGTAACAGGGCCAGCAGAGAGGCCTAAATAGTTAGGATTTGAGATTTAATATGGGAGGAATGTAGAAGGATGTTGGGACATACAAGGAGTCATCCCATAGCCTAAACCCCTTTCAGGTAACAGACACATCCCCAATGCCAAGAAAAAAAATGCTACACCAATGTCAGAGCTGGTATTGATCAGAATAACCCCATAAAGACCCATGGGGAAGGGGAAAACAGCAGATAATGGTACCTTGTGCCAACTTCCTGCCCTGTCCACTTTCTCATAATGTAGAATAAGATTCAGAATACACTTGGCTGTGATTTGGCAGCCAATCATAGTACCCTGTACTAAAAACTCTGCCAAGGAGATCATAACTCAGATGATCAGTGTGGGGCTAAAATTTTCTGGTCTCTCAAAGAGGAAACTTATGTGATGCAACAATGGTGAAAGGGCACTTGGAACACAAAGGGAGCTCTTGCACAAACAGCCTCTTGTCCTTCACAACATGTATGGCAAGGTTTTGTGTTGGCTTTTGTCTTCTCAGAATTCTTATTGCAGGTTTCTGCCCCCAGAGGTCTCCACACACAGGTATCAAATGAGAACTTCTTTCTCTTCATTCCATCAGGGGAAGCAAGCTCAATGGACCCCACAATGTTTACACAACTGGTAAACAAATGGGAGGGGGAGGAAATTCCATGCCACAATGAATTGATGCTGTATCTCTTTGCATCTGTCCTTACGGCAGAAGATCTTGGTTGGGGGGCAGCAGTATCTGCCGAAGATCTTCTGCCAGGAAGACAGATGCAAAGAGATACGGCATCAGATAGAGGTTAAAAGAGAAGATGTGTTAGATTCAACATGGCTTCCATAAGGGTGAGTTTAGAATCACGAACAATTTAGAATTCTTTGAAAAGGTCAACAGGCATGTGGATGTTGGCGAACCTGTGAATATCATATATCTGGATTTTCAGAAGGCATTTGACACAGTCCTTCACCAAAGGCTGCAGAGAAAACTTCACAGTCGGGGAATAAGAGGGCAGGTCCTTTTATGGAGTCAGAATTGTTGGAGGACTAGGAAATAGAGCGTGGATGCCAACGGGCAATTTTCACAGTTGAGAAAAGCAGTGTGCCCCACAGATCTGTTCTGGGAGCAGTGTTTTTTGTCTTATTCATAAATGACCTGGAAATAGGCATAAGCAGCAAGGTGGCCAGGTTTGTGGATGACACTAAACTTTTCTGGTAAAGACCAGAAGGGATTGTGAAGAGCTCCTGAAGGATCTCTCAAAACTGGGAGAATGGGCAGCAAAATGGCAGATGTGTTTCAGGGCGCAATCCTAGGCAGCGCCAGACTGGCGAGGCCAACGGGCCAGCGCCATATCCAGCGCTGCTTAGGACAGGCTGGAGCCTCCCCTATGTGCTCCTCGGATCTGCGCCAGAGACTATGTGGAAAGCAGCATCAGCTTCAGAGTTGGAGTGCCGATGTGGGGGTGCTGCTCAGCACCCGCGTGCCACCCCTTGCGTCGATGCGATGCCGTCATTTCGATGCAAGGGGCATGCTAGGATTGCGCTGCCCATGGAAGTAAGTGTAAAGTAATGCATATTGGGGCAAAAAATCATAGGCTAATGGGTTCTGAGCTGTCTGTGATTATCAGGAGAGAGAGCTTGGTGTGCTGGTAGACAGCTCAATGAAAGTGTTGACACAGTGTGTGGCAGTGGTGAAGAAGGCCAATTCCATGCTTGGGGTAATTAAAAAAGGGGTTGAAAATAAAATGGTCAATATTGTATTGCCATTGTACAAAGCAATGGTAAGGTCACTCATCATGAGAGCCAGATAGGAATTTGTTTCTGTCATCTGAATTGGCCATGAATGGCATTTTTTTTGTCTATCCCAGATAGGCGAGGGAGGGATGATGTGTAGGTTTCATGTTTTTTTAAAAATGGTCACGTGTTAAAGTTAAACCACAACTGCGGTCTGGTGCCTTGCTGGGGGTAGTGCAAGGAATAGGCTACCTCAGAATGCCTCAGGGGAGTGGCAACGAGATACAAGTATCTGGTTGCCTTGCCTGCTCCCTGAGGCATCTGGTGGGCCACTGTGAGATACAGGAAGCTGGACGAGATGGGTCCTTGGCCTGATCCTGGCTCTTATGTTCTCTGTCTCATGCCTCTACACCCCCTTCTGACCCTTCAGAATTCTTAAGTGTTTCTCTGCTATTAACTGTATGTTAGTAGCATCTCTCTGTGTTTCTCCTTGCTCCCTGCAGGCAGTTATCCCACTGATGAAGATAGTGTGCAGACCCCAAGGGAAACGTACAACCAGTCAGTGACCAGTGGGAGCCAGCTGGATCCCTTCTTCCTATCCTAGTTGCTTCTTGCCTCAGCTGGCTTCAGGGCAGGAAAGACAGGGACAGGAAGGGCATCATACTGACAGCCATGCTGGCAGTGCCAGTGGCGAAGCAAAGATCATGGGGTATGTGTGGGTATAGTCAGTGGACGGGCCACTGTGGGAGATGCCGTGTGTCTCATGATAGTACAGTGCTTGGCCTATGCATGGCTTTCTCTGATAGGTTTGTCTCCCAGGCATCCCTATACCTATACTATACTACTGATCCTTCCTGGTTACTTCTTTTGATATTTAAAAAGAAGCAGGAAATGGCATCTAAGCAATACATGTAGTGAGAAAAATTAGTCTTTGAAAATTAATCAGTTTTTTTTATTTATTTAGACCTTTATTGGCATAGCAAACAAATACAAACATACACAAGGAGACAATAAATAAACAACTTGTTAGGTCATCCCCTGAGATCTTAAGATTTTAAGTTGGATTCTCGAGCTACATTGATCTTAATTATGTCCAACAAAAATTTGCCAAGGGCACTCAAGGAGTCCTCATCGGACCACTGTAGGATAGAACTGAGATAGGCTTCATCAGTAAGCCCAGGCTTTTGTTGTGGAAAAGAGGCAAAAAATTTATCCCTCGAGACCGAATGAAGTGGACAATGAAAGAAGATGTGGGGTAACGTCTCTACGGCATTCATCGGACAGGGACATAATCTATCATTGAGAGGAATGTTATTAAATCGGCCCATTAACACCGCTGATGGAATTGAGTTACAATGGGCCAAAGATATCGCCCTTCTAACTTCAGAATTATGCAGTAGGGAAATATAAGCAGGCTGCCTGCCCACCACCAAGGGAAGATTCCAATGCAAAGGAGAGCAGGATCTATTTGCAGCTCTTAATAGATCTTGTGAATTGATGTCAGCCAACCTTTGTCTGACAATTCTTAGGGCGGCCTGAAACGAGAGAGTCCCTAAAGTGTCCGGATCTAACCCAATCTGTTTGATCTTCCTAAGCCAGCCATCAGCAGGGGGACAGCGGTCTTTTTTGAGGTGGTATAATAAATTTGTTTGAGAGGTGTCAAAATACACTCTTAGCCAATACTTACAGGTCCTGTACCAGGCTACATCTTCGACTGGGAGTTGTCCCGTCTCAAGGCATAAGGCCTTATAGGGGACACAGTTTGGCAGAGCCATGATTCTTCTCAAAAAAAACTGATTGAAAAGTTTCTAATGATTTATGATAAGCTTTGATCCAAATAGGAATTCCGTAGAGAGCTTGAGAAATAGATTTAGAATTGAATATTTTGAGGGCTGCCAGAATTAGACGGCCCCCTTTGTTATAGAAGAATCTGGCAATTGCCAATGAAGAGAGTTTGGCAGTCGTTTGTACCATATGTCGATGGCCAGCCCAGGAGCTGTTGGCTGAAAATAATAGGCCCAAATATTTAAAGGTCCTCACCTGTTCAATTTGATGTCCATTAAAGATCCAGTTATAAATTTTACGGGACTTAGAAAAAACCAGAATTTTTGACTTCTGATAATTAAGTTGAAGTTTGTTGACGGCCAGATAGTCCAAACATTTATTTATTAGTCTTTTAAGTCCCAACCGTGACCGCGAAATGAGTACTGCGTCATCGGCATATAGAAGAACCGGAATCTTACAGTCTCCAAGAATTGGAAAATGGCCATCGACTGATGCTAATTCTGGAGCCAGGTCGTTTAAAAACAAATTAAACAAAGTCGGGGCAAGTGGGCAGCCTTGCTTAACTCCCTTGTTCGTAGGGATTTCCTCAGTAAGGCGGCCATCCCAGGAACATCTTATTCTGCATGTGGTGGAAGAGTACAATTGTCTAATAGGATTGATCAGATGAAGAGGAATTCCAGCTCTTTCAAGCTTGGACCAGAGCAGCATCCTGTCTATGCTGTCAAAAGCAGCTTTTAAATCAAGGAATGCTACAAATAATTTTGAGTTAGCCTGGATGGAATATTTGTAGGCTAAATGGGACAGTACTGCACAATGGTCCAAGGTAGAATGGCCTGGTCTGAACCCAATTTGTTCAATGCCTAATATTTTGTTCTGGGTGATCCAGATATTAAGATGGATCAGAAGATAGTTGGCATACAACTTGCCTACTATCGACAATAGGCTAATTGGCCTGTAGTTCTCAGGAAGACCAGAGTCCCCCTTTTTATATATGGGGGCAACAATGGCTTGCTTCCAGGATTCCGGAAGAATTCCGCTGGCAATGGCCGTCGTGAAAAGTTCTACCAGGATAGGGGCCCAGAAGTTGGGGTTGGATTTTAACCATTCCCCCATTATCATGTCAGGGCCAGCCGCTTTGCCTGTCTTAAGTGAGGCAATTAGAACCTTGATTTCTGAGGTTGACACAGGCGGCCAATTCGGAGTGGAAAATGATTCAGAAGCCTCAGCGGGCGAAGAGGCCATATCATCAAAGAAGAGGTTCGAAAAATGCAGTTCCCAATTATAGGAAGGAACTGCCTTGGGGTCTTGTCCTTTAATCTTGAAAGTCCCATTCACCAGAGCCCAAAAAGAGCGAGGGTTAAAATGAATCGTGGCCTGATAAAGTTTTTCCCATAGATCTTTCTCATATTTGTTCTTCTTTCTTTTAACTAAAGTATTCAGATAGAGGTTCAGGGAAAAATATTCTTTAAGCGCCTGCCGAGAATTTAATTGCCTGAACTTTTTAAAACAGGCTCTAGCCGCCCTCTTAGTTTGTTGGCATTCATAATCAAACCAGCTCAAGTTACCCTGGCATGGATTAGATCTCAAGGCATTTGCGGGCAATGCTAAATTAGATGTAATAGCCTCTATTAATTGGTCGTATAACCTTACCATTTCTGATGGGGAATTCTCCAAAAGGATGGAAGAGCAGAGAACAAGAATATTAGACTCCTCCAACAAGAGAGCCAATTTTGTCTGGGTTTGTTTGTCCCATCTGAATTTAGGGGGACAAACCTGTTCCTTATCGGCCACAGTCATCTGAGCATGGCTTTCAGGAGAACTACCCAGAGTAAGTTGAAGAGGAAGATGGTCACTCAACTTAAAGGCATCCACTGCAAAATCAGATATTCTGGTAAATAACGACGGGGAGACTAACACATAGTCAATCACACTACAGCCCACCTCGGAAACAAAGGTGAATTCCTTAGCCTG
>JAJKFI010001807.1:0-11265 GCA_029204185.1 Lerista edwardsae
TCTTCCCCGCCCCCGGGCGGGGAAGACGGCGAAACGGAGCGGTACGCAACGGGCGGGCTGCCGCTCACCCGTTCCTCCCGCCCAGCGTTCCGGCTGCATGACGCCGCTGTATACAGGTGTCCGTCCGTCTGTCGGCCCGCCCCGGGTGTGCACAAGTTCTGTTTCGGACTCCCCCCCACCCCAAATACCGCAAATAAATGGACACTGAGGTTGCCTGGATCTATTTTCCAGTGCTTATTTTTCTTAATTGCAAGCATCCTGCGGTCCTCTCAACAGCCGTAAAACAATACAAATCTTGTGGCACAGGAACGACATGTCGCTATAATAAACAGTTAATTGAATAAAGGCAAGCAAATGCCACATTCCGAGCATGTATCCTCATACAGCAAAGAGGAACACATATTTCCCAATCAAGTTCCTGTGGAGAGTCATAAACACTGCCAGAGTTAATGGCATATCAGATTTTCTATTGTTCCCAGCATGGCATTTTCAGGAACCTCTGGAGAAGTTCTATATCACAATTTGGGGGTTGAAAGGTATAGTGCAAAGCTGTACACAAAGACCAGTTTTAACCCACCTACAGGGGAATCCTATTAGTGCCTACTTATTATTTTCCCAATGTTATTTTCCCCACTGGTGACAAATGATTGCCATTGTCGTTGATTATTAGCAGCTTTGCGTAGTAAGTGCAGCCATCTAAAAGTCTGATCCCCTGATCCAGTCTGGGACAGATGCAGGTGGTCTGGATCCACCCTGCCGCTTAACAGGCCCTTGTGGGGCACACATAGGTGGAGGAAATGGGCAAGACACTGCTGTATGCAGCCTATGGGAACCCACTGCGTGTGGTCATGCACTTGTACTATATTGTAATTGGATTTTGAGTGTTGCTACGCTTTTTAGGGTTTATCATTGCAAGCCATGTTGGCACAAAAGCAAGATATACCTAAACCAACACGTCTGCCTTCTGTATCGTTGATACTGAAGGCAGAAGCCTCCATCCAGCACAGTAATATTCAACCAGGACGTGCTGCAGCACTTTGGTGTGCCGTGAATGGTCTGCATGTGTGCCATGGAAGTTTGGGGAGGGTCATTTATTTATTCGGCCATTGGGGACGTGAGCCTCTTGCCAGCTGTGTGGTGTGCGTTCTCAGTTTTTAAGAAACGGATGGTGCACCGTAACAATTTTAGCACCCTCTCAGTGTACTGTGAAATGAAAAAAAAGGTTGAAAATCGCTGATCTAGCAGATCAGAAGTGTGTTTTGGGGCTCCATTGTTCAGATGAGGCCCCTCGATGAGCTGTCTCCCAATACTGAAATAAGAACATCAGAAGAGCCCCGCTGGATCAGGCCAAGGCCCATCTAGTCCAACTTCCTGTCTCTCACAGTGACCCACCCGATGCCTCGGGGAGCATATGAGACAATTAGATACTTGCATCTCGCTGCCACTCCCCTGCATCTGGCATTCTAAAGTAGCCTATTACCCAACAAATGTGGGTGCTGACCCTGACTCTATGCACTTATGATAAGCTCATGGGGAGTTGTATCAACATAAAAGGCTGAACACTCTATTGCAATGGTTCTCAAATGTTTTAGATCAGGACCCACTTTTTAGATTGGCATTCATGTCAGGAGCCACTGGAAGTGATGTCTTCAACCTGGAAGTGATGTCATAGAAGGAAGTGACGTCATCAAGCCGGAAGTGATATCATTGCAGCATAATAGAAGTGCTAGTATTAATGGGCTTAAGCTTGTATAATCAGAGTGCAAGATTACAGTCAAAGGCATTAGGAGGTCATTCTAAATACATTTGACCAGTGCTTTAGCTGCTACAATCTGCCAGCATGCCAAGATATAGCTTTGGAATATGGAGAATAGTTTTGAAACATAAGGCTTTTACAGGTTATTGCTTTCTGATTTTCCTTCCTTTGTTGAGAATATTCTTTCAGGACTTTTAGGGCAATGTTACTGTTGTTATCAATGGAGTTCAGGTTACAGGAACTTGAAAGAAACACTGCAACTTTTGAAGACGGTTTTTATTTGAGTTATCCTTGGCATTGGTAAACCAAGGTTGCTTCAAGTAATAAAAGCCTGTGAAAAATTTCCCTGTGGTGTCCCTGCCAGTGGCAGTAGTAAAAAAGTGATATTTTCAGAAAACGAGAAGAAAATTGCTTCTCAGAGATCATTAAACATTTGGAGCTAACGAAGGAGATAGTCCATCAGATAACTATTGCCTTGTCCTAATCTCTGCAGTGTAATGAATGGGAAAAAAATAGGCCACTGCCCCAAGTGACGTTTGTGACCCCAATGTCTTGCAGCTGAAGACGGATTCCGAGAAACGGTCTGTCCCGGACGGCGAGCCTTGGGGCAGCAGCGAAGGGCTGAAGAAGCCCGAGGACGACTTCGACAGCACCGCGGACGGCAGCGGCACGTGGAAGGGCCATCCCTCGGGGTTGCTGGACGAGGCTGAGAAAGGGGGGCAGAAAACCGCTCTGACCCTCTCTCAGACTGGCTCTTGGAGAAGAGGCATGACTGCACAAGTAGGGGCAACAGCAGCTAGGCATAAAACAGGAACAAGCGCTCTCAAGACACCCGGTAGGAAAGGAGTTCAGAACCTTTGTGTGTAGGGTCTGTGATTGTGTCCCTTGCCCCAAGCTGCGGTCCTTTTTCGCGCTTAAAAGAGTGTGGAAGGAAAGGTTTCCACGCAACCAGTTTTGTGCAAAGAAATGCAGATGCTGTTCGAGAGAATTAGGGTTATTGTGTGGATAACAACCGTCCTGGAGCTGCATGAATTGACGCGGCATTCAAATAGCAACACTCAACATTTCACCTCCACTACGTAGAGTGAGGCCTATGTGAATTATATTCAGAAATAGACTAACAGTGCAATCCTGACCGGCCCGTAGGCTGGCTCCGAGCCGTGCACTGGCTCCCAAGTATCACAAACGTGCCGGAAAGCACGTTTGCAGCTACTCGGGAGCTGGCTGGGTCAGCACACGGAGGTGTGCTGGCATGCCAGCACCGGATCAGGACCCTGCAGAAGGTGAGTTTGTGCTGACCTAGGCAAGCTGGCATGGGGGGGGAGGGTGGCAGGAGGGCAGAACACAGGGGAAGGGGGTGTTGGGATGAATGGAGGGTGGCCCATGACGCGCATCAAGCTCCAGAGCGGGGAGGATCCTGTCCCGGCAGTGCAGGACGAATCCCAACCCCTGTCCTGAGCCCAAGTGGTGTTGCCCAGGCCACTCAGGCACAGGGCCTGCAAAACTGCGGGTGTAAATCTGAATAGCCCCATAGGGCTACTGGCTTGCGACACATGGTAAGGGGTAACAATTCCCCTTACTCCAAGTTGCACCCCAGCCCAATCCTACCTTGCACTGAATACAGCGATACCTCGCTGGAGTTCTGGGAAAAGCACTGCCGCTGCTGCCAGACCTGGGAGTGTGCCAACATGACCCACGCCCTCCGGAGTGCGTGGGGTGTGAGTGTTTGCACCCTCATAGGTTTGGCAGCGACCGTGGCACTTTTCAAAGAACCTTGGGGGGGGGTCGCTGCCTCTCTTTCCACCCCCACACCACACACCACTGTTGCGCCCTTAGGGTGCAATCCAATGCACACTTTCCTGAGCTGCCTTGAACACAGAGGGACTGGCATCTGAGTCAAGATGCATAGGATTGCATTGTTAGTGTGGGCATTTGTAACAGATTACTAAAACAACAACTGCAGGAACCCAAACGAAAAACCAACAGGCACGTTTCTTTGATATTTATTTATTTATTTATTTAATTTATATCCCGCCTTTCTGCCCATGGGCACCCCAGGCGGCTTACAACATTAAAATACAATAAAATCAGTATATAAGACAATTAAAAACAATAGTTAAAACAATCTTAAAATAATTAAAATAATTAAACATTTAAACAACCAACCCCATGGAGCCTAAAAAACACAAAGAAAATGTAAAAAGAAAAACAGCCAGCCTGTCAGCAGTTAAAAGCTTGTTGAAATAATACGGTCTTCAGCCCCCGCCGAAATATTGCCAGAGAGGGAGCAGTTCTTAGTTCTAAGAACTATCACATTTGAAACATGAAATGCAATTCCATAATCATTCCAGTTACTCCAGCTTGAGACGTTTTCAACAGCTTTTAGAAATGGCAAGGCAAAACAAATTTGGCTATATAAATGCTAAATGTTGTTATTGAGAAACTTCTCTTTCTGCAAAGAGCAAATAGTGCACATTGGGCTGGAGTAGTCTTGACAACCGTCGGTTCTGATGTGGGCGGTGATGAATACCTGTACACTGATTTTCAAAAGTTCCTGTGTTGCGATGACAGCGTACGCTATATGTGTTACTTTTTTAATGAAAAGCAAAACATGTCGGCCCTCTTATTAAAGCAAGATGCAGAATATGAAAGAAAGGGCAGGTGATGAAATTAGAAAAAAGCACACTTGCCACGTACAAAATAAATATGTTCTGGTGCAAGCACAGAGCTCCTGCCTACACCTGGTGTTCCTTGTCTGTTTCATTGGGCAAGGCAGCTCCATTCTCGGGAGGGAAATTACACACGCAGGAAACACTCTATGTTGAGATTAATAGGGGAGGCCTTGCAAGGCTGGGCCTTGCTTGCAAGTGATTGTGGCCAATTGTATCATTTGAGGGAAAAGGCTGTGAGCGCACGCCTAACCTGGAGTTAGGCCAGCACAGTTTGGTTGGCACAAGGGATACCATAAAGTACGTTTGGACCACTCTCGGAGTCAGAGAGGCCAGCCCACAGAGGCATGCCATTCTCCCTGACTCCGGGAGTGGTCCAAATACGTTTTACAGTGGCTCTTGTGCCAACCAAACTTTGCTGGCCTAACTCCAGGTTAGGATTGCGCTCTGTGTTGCATGTTACCGCATTCTTTCCTCTAATACACATGATCTTGAATTCAGGGGTGTTCCAGAATTCCATAGATTCTGACTGCAGTCTTATGCGCTTGCACACTTCCTGGCTTAAACCTTAAGCCTGGATGTTTTAGTGCACGTGTACAAACTGTGTTGCAGTTTGAGTGCAAGTGGGGTAGGTCTCTGTGGTGCTCAAGACAGGAAGTATGGCAGGGCCAAGGCAAGCAGCTGGCCTGGGGTGAGTCCATGGCAGTCTGTGGCTCTTGACAAGGAAAGCAGGTTTCAGGGTGTGAGTCACCTCGGCCGTGACTCTTGCTGACTGCTGAGTGGGAACTTTCGTAAGGGCCAAGTGATCGTGCTCTGTTCTAAAATGTATAAGCCTATCTGTGTTGTGTGTGCCTGCTGTGCCTGCAAGTCGGTCAGTACAAGTAGAGATGACGCCTTACCTCCTTTTTTGTCAGGAAAAACAGATGATGCAAAGGCTTCGGAAAAAGTGAAAACTCCCCTCAAAGGCGCCTCCGTCCAGCGCTCTCCATCCGATGCCGGCAAAAGCAGTGGCGATGAAGGGAAGAAGCCTCCCTCGGGCATTGGCAGGTCGACTGCTGCGGGGTCCTTTGGCTTCAAGAAAGCGGGAGTGGGCCCTTCGCCCATCATCACTGCTAGCGGCGCCACGATAACCAGCGGCTCTGCGACCCTGGGGAAGATGCCCAAATCGGCCGCCATCGGTGGGAAGTCCAACGCAGGGAGGAAAACCAGTCTGGACGGCTCGCAGAACCAGGATGACGGCGTGTTGCACGTGAGCTCCAAGACCACCCTGCAGTATCGGAGTTTGCCGCGCCCGTCCAAGTCCAGCACCACGGGGATTCCGGGCAGAGGCGGGCACCGCTCCAGCACCAGCAGCATCGACTCGAATGTCAGCAGCAAGTCTGCAGGGGGCGCTGCCCCCAACAAGCTGCGGGAGCCGTCCAAGATCAGCTCGGGGCGCTCCAGTCCTGTGACCATCAACCAGACAGACAAGGAGAAGGAGAAGGTTGCGGGGTCCGATTCCGAGAGTGTGTCCTTATCCGGCTCTCCAAAATCAAGCCCAACCTCAGCCAGTGCCTGTGGAACTCCAGGCCTCAGGCAGCCGGGTTCAAAATACCCAGACATTGCCTCACCCACATTTAGAAGGTAAGGTGGCGACATTTGAGAGCCAGTCGCCCAGTGTTCAACACCCCTTCCACATTTTCCAAAATATAGCCATCAATGCCAATTAGGAAACAGTTCTGGAAAGTCTGGAGCCCTGGGGACCATTTCTGAACTCGAGGGCTTCGGAATCCGTATGGAGCCTTGGAGAACCAGGTTTCCCAAGGCCTCGTTGGACACTACTCTCGTAAGTGCCCTGGATGAGGGGAGAGCAGAGCCGTACTTGGCTCGCAGCACGCCTGGGACGGGGCGACGTCACCGTGCCCCCAGCGTGGCTGCCCCACCCCCGTGCGTCACCCAGACCAACCTCCCTGCGCCTGGAATTGCTCTGTGTAGGGTTACCACCAGAACTGGTGTTGTCAAAGTGCTATAGTCCCCTTCTAGCCCCAGCAGGATGACCAGACTGCCGGTGCTGGGCCAAGCCCTGGAGGTGCTTGGCCCCACTGCCAGGAGGACCCGCTGTTTGCGGGCAGGGGGAGGATGTGGGGGAAGGCAGTACTGGATGGGGGGATTGGCCAAGCAGGCCCAGGCGGGGTGGTGGGACCAGTGGCGGCATTCAGCCAGTACGCTGGGCGGGACTTACCTTTGAGCGGCAGTCCGCCCGTGGCGTCACGGCAGTGGGGCCAACCTTCCCGCCCGCCCTGGCACCACAACCCGGCGAGACACAAAGGCAGAAGAACCGCTCAAAGGTAAGTCCCGCCCAGCGTACCGGCTGAATGACGCTACTGGGTGGGACCAGTGGTGGGCTCCACAGCTGTCTTCCATGTTGGGCCATGCAGTCCAACCCGGAGGTTCTCTAGTCTCGCAGTAGCCGCCACAGCCTTGAGGAGGCCCATTGCGGGGCCCGTGCCCTTATCCAGGTTACCCTGAGAAGCCTCCAATGGCTGCCGCAGCTTAGGAGCCGGGCAGCTTAGGACTGCGCTGTTAGTATGGCTGTTCCTTGAACTTTTTATAGAAAAGTTCCTGCTGAGAAGCAATTCCGGAGGAAAGAGCTCTTTCCAAAGTTTCCTGTTTTCTGATTGCATTTTTTTTCTGTAAGAGTGGGCCCTTGACCTTCATTAACTGCAAATATTCTGCAAACCATTAAGCATGGAAAATGTATGATTTGGGAGATTCTGGTTTTCCAGCAGTATTTTCAGTTAGGAAGTGGACTCCGGAGAAGTAAATCCAGCATTCTGTTTCACATTGTGAGAAATGTCTGCATATCCAGATTTACTGGTCTTGCAGCTTTGCAACGTACATCACATTGAAACAATAAACCCATATAGTGTTTCCACAACCTCCTTACTTGTTGAGTAGATGCTCCAAGGTCTTGGGCCTTCAGATACAATCGTGTATGTATGGTGTATAGTGTATGTACAGGTATTTAGGGGCAGGAACACATTGCTTGGCTGAAACAAAGCCAATACTGCCCTCTTCTGGCCACTTGTTAGCAAAGCGCTTTTTACTTTATGGCTGTCAGATGGGGTGGGTTGATAACGATTATTATATTACATAGTTTTTGTTTGTTAACTTTTGGTGCTACAGTTGCTCACTACATTCAGAAAATGCTTTTGGTGTAATACTATAAGCATGTGCTATATTTTGGACACCTTCCACAACAATTTTCTTTGGTAGTCTTTATAACTAGAAAATCTTTCCAGACTGAAGCCACCCATAGGCAAAGGAGCGCAAATTAGCATCTGCATACTGTAAATGCTTGCAGGAAAAAATCCCAATCTTTTGAATTAGTGTTTCCAATGGTTGGCTGTTTACTCGTGGCCCAGTAATGTACAGGCTTAACTGCAGGAGCTTTTTGACTAATTGCTGGATTTGGGTGAAAGTGTAATCGTTTTATGCAACCACCTAGCACAGGAATGTTGTACTTTTCATCTTCGTGGGAAGCTCTGAACCTCGAAAAGAACAAATAATTGAATGAATGAATGCGTGCATGCATGCATGAATGAATGAATGATCTGGAAAGAATTACACCCATGTACAGTATCCCGTGTACAGTACAATACGCATAAGTGGATATGCTTGCAAGAAGCAACTAATTGGGAAAAGGACTTTGTGTTGCCTGTTTAATTATGTGTGTGCCTTGGCTTCCTGGATATCAATCAATCAATCAATCAATCAATCAATCAATCAATCAATCAATCAATCAATCAATAGTATTTATATGCCGCTTTTCAACACAAAGTTCACAAAGTGGTTTACAGGCAAATAATAACATTAAAGTTAAATGGCTCCCTGTCCCAAAAGGGCTCACAATCTAAAAAAAATGCAGACCCCCACCAGCAACAGCCACTAGAAAAGACACTGCTGGGGGGTGAAGAGGGGCAATTGCTCTCCCCCTGCTAAATATAAGAGGACACCACTTGAAAAAGTGCCGCTTGCCCAGCTAGCAGGGGTTTCGCTCCATGAAGCGTTGGCTTCTGTGGCTAACACTGAGACTGGGTTTTGTCTCGTAGGTTGTTTGGTGCCAAAGCAAGCGGCAAAGCTGCCCCTGCCCCGAATGCGGAAGGTGTGAAGTCCACGTCCGCCATGCCCAGCCCCAGCACCACCTTAGCCCGGCAAGGCAGTCTGGAATCGCCGTCTTCGGGGACCGGCAGCATGGGCAGCGCCGGCGGGCAGAGTGGCAGCAGCAGCCCCCTCTTCAGCAAGCCCTCAGACTCCAACACCGACGTCATCAGCCTGAGTCACTCCTTGGCGTCGAGTCCGGCCTCGGCCCACTCCTTCACCTCCGGCGGTCTTGTCTGGGCCGCCAACTTGAGCAGCTCCTCCGCCGGCAGCAAGGACACGCCCAGCTACCAGTCCATGACCAGCCTGCACACCAGCTCGGAGTCGATAGACCTCCCGCTCAGCCATCACGGCTCCCTGTCTGGACTGACCACCAGCACCCAGGAGGTTCAGAGCCTGCTCATGAGGACTGGAAGTGTGCGCTCGACCCTTTCTGAAAGGTGAGCTCCCCGCGGGGTGCAACCGTCGGAAGTCCAGAGGATGTGAAGCAGCAAAAAGTATGGCCTTGGCACACAACCCAAGTGCAAACATACTCTTAAACCAGCAGTGTCATGCAGCCGGAACGCTGGGCGGGAGGAACGGGTGAGCGGCAGCCCGCCTGTTGCGTACTGCTCTGTTTCGCCATCTTCCCCGCCCCAAACGGAGCGGTACGCAACGGGCGGGCTGCCGCTCACCCGTTCCTCCCGCCCAGCGTTCCGGCTCCATGACGCCGCTGGTTATAGTGATCGCTCTTTGACTACAGTGGGCTGGATGTTGGCTTTGCTTTGACGACATCTCAAATGGGCATCAGAGGACACACAATTAATGACTCATTTGCTCAGCCTGAAGCCTGCCGTCTCTAATTTCTTTCTAGGTCAACTTAAACTAACGTCACCCATGTTCCCCACCACCACCACAGAACGTGGAAATCTACTGAGCTCACTTGGCAGAAGAAGACGCGGCTGTCAAGGCGCCTTGAGGCACAGCAGCAAAGAAGGAGGGGAAACGATGTTTATTAGCAACTTTCCACCTATTAGAAAGCACCTTGAGTTGCCTTGGCACCATCCGTTGCCATATGGAGCGAGGTGTGACCTGTGTTAATTTTGTACGTATCAAGAGAGTTGGTGCAATATCAACCTCTATGCTGTGATGGGAGTTACTGGCCCCATATGGCTGCAGGGATACATTGGAAATGTACCACTCTGGTTTTGTTTGTTTTTGAAGGGAAATGTTCAGTGACCAAAAGAAATGGACTTCAAACTGAAACCACATCAAACTGAAAAAGCCCTTGGATGGTTTTATTCCAAGCCACAGCTAGCCAGAGGGCTGCTCTAAGCAGTGGTTCTGAGGTTTAGAAACAGTGCATAATGTGGTCAAGACTATACCACTTTTGACAGTTAAAGACCCACAGGTTTGACTGCATCTCCATGGTTTTAAAAACAAAACAAGCCTGCTTGCATGTAATCATGTAGCATGGCAGTGACAGAATTTCCATTTTATCCCCCTGACATCTGAGCAATTATATATACATTTTTTAAAAAACATGAACATAGAAAACTAACATGTCAAGGAGAAGCTTGGCCTCTGTGTGCAAGGGGGCTTTTTTATGGGGGATAATTTAGAGCGCAATCCTAACCTGGAGTTAGGCCAGCACAGTTAGGCCAGCAAAGTTTGGCCACCCTAAAGTGTGTTTAGACCACTCTCAGAGTCAGGGAGGATGGCAAATATCTGTGTGCTGGCCTCTCTGATTCCGAGAGTGGTTCAAACACACTTTACAGTGTCCCTTGTGCCAGCCAAACTCTGCTGGCCTATCAATGCCGGCTTAACTCCAGGTTAGGATTGGGCCCTGAGTTACATGGTAAGAGTTATATACATGATACGTTTTTGAAATAAAAGAAAATGCATTTTGGGAGCGACACAGTAGAATGCAACTCTATCACAAGACACTTTGAAGAAGGCACACGACTGAGCGATTGTATCAAGGTACCAGCATGTCATTCCTTCCCAGCCGAGCTCTAATCAATATCAAGTAATCACAGATCACTTCGTATGGATCTCTGTGTCAATGCCTTGACAGAATAATGAGTTATATAGCCTCTGCCCATCTTTTCAGTCTGCACAGCTACCAGTATTCCCTGACCAAGAAGATCAAGTCTCTGTGACTTCTGACATCAGGCGAACCCTTGCGAACCTTTAAAGAGGAGTAACATGAAATAGAAGACATCAAACAAGTGAAATACATATACAACTGATCAAACACACACAAAAACTGTTTACATCTCAATGGTTTCCAAGGAGATTGGTTGTGTGTGGCTAGTTCAAAATCTTGACATTAATCTTTGTCACAGGGTTTCATGGTGAGGACATAGATGGAGTCCGTCAATTTCTGGTGTTTTTCAAGTCCTGATTTCTCCACAAGGCTGGCATAATGTGGTGAGGATGACAAACCTTTGGCCAATGTCTTAGATGAGCCCCTATCGTCAGCCAGCATGAAGGCTAGAGGGTTTCCTTGCCCCAGTATAGCTAGTATATTTTTAACGTTTGTTTCCTATATCTAATACCCTATCTTTCCTGCTCTAGAGAGCTCATAGTGGTTTAAAATCTGAAAACAAACAAAAACGAATAGACACAGCAAAAGTTTGTGTGTGTTTTTTTAAATCAATAGCCCCATATAAACAAAGACCAGCTGGAAAAGAAAGTAAAAACAAAAACAAAAAAAAA